>JAESUZ010004287.1:0-136425 GCA_017311185.1 Proteles cristata cristata
TACAGAATTGTTAAGAGCTTAGTAAACCAGATAAATATAGGACTGTGTCCTAAAACCAAAACTTAGCTATAAACCATCAATAACTAATTAGCAAATAGAACAGAAGAAGATCATAATTCACAATAATTCACAATAGCAACAAAAACCTTCATACACATAGGAATAAACTACACCAAGAAATTGGAAAACTCTTGATGAAGAAAGGTCTTAAAAATAATGACAGAGCCTTGGGGTTGGGTGGGGAGGGGATAGTCTATTTAGTGAAAATGTCTAGTATAGCATACTCTTGACTCAGAAGATTCAGTGCTGTAAAGATGTCATCTCTATCCAAATCATGGTATAGAGTTATTGTGTTTATATTTGAAATCCCAGTTGCTTTGTTTTAATGGAATTTAGCATGCCATCAAATTCATTTAGAAGAGAAAATAGCCCCTGCCCCTAGCCTAACCAGAACAAACCTGGCAACTTTTGCCATCCTAGATATTTAAAAATATTTGAGAAGCATTACAGAGAGAATGGTACTGTGTCAGGCTAGGGACAGTTGTTAGTGAGACAGATTAGCAGCAGCACTTGTGTGGCACCACTGATTTAGTTAGAACATGGGAGACTCATTATAGTGCAGTTACTCTTCCGCAGACGTTCGGGTTTAGAATTCTTAAGATAGTCTATGTTGAGTTACAGATTTTACTGTGATGTTTTAATTTTAATTATAAGAATATTTATTAACATACTGTTAGTTATTACTTTTAATGGGATATTCCCCAAAACTCAAGTTTTGGTCTGCCTTCTGGAACATAACCTGCTTAGATTTAAATGATCACTTTCAGCATTTTATAAAACCTCTCTGTTTCCTATACTTGAGGAGAAGGAACTTGGAAGAAGCTTCTTTGAAGAAGTCTTGGGTTCAAACCCTACCTCCCTTACAAAGTGTATAATTGGAAAAATCATAAAACAGATCATAAACCGTATCTCTCTGGGATGTCGTAATGATAAATAACTATGTTAATAACCTAGAAAAATTGCTTCTGAACTCTTCTTTCCTGTTAATGGCAGTGCTTATCTTTGTTTGCTAAGCTCCTTTGAGATGAATGCCTGGTGAGTCAGCAGGTGTGTTTCCTTCTTCATGGCTCTCCTCCCCACTCTGGTGGAAGGAAAGGGCTGCTTCCTTCCAGTTAAGGTTCTTGGGTTTAACTGGATTGATTCTCGTTGGTTTGTCTGATCTGTTTCCTCTCAGAAAATATTGTATACTGCTGTCTGACAAATTTTTGCGTTTTACTTGAGAACAGCATTTACCTCTTGCTCTTATTGGGTCCAGATTCTCTACCATTTAGCCCATTTCCCCACCACTTCCACAAACGAACACTGTAGTCCTATGGATATTTCCATTGCTGTCATATACCGTATTCCCTCTCACTTTTGTACTTTTGTTCATATTTCTTTGCCTAGTGTGTTGTTTCCTTTGTATTTTCCTCTCCATCTCTGAAGCCTTATTGGCTGTCTCTGGTCCAGTTTGATCTTACGTTATCTAGATTGCTGTGAACACCGTTGAACGCCCAGTTCTGAAGTTATAATTCTTGTGTTTGCTTAGAATACTTCCATAGTTTTGTTTTTTAAATGTTTGAGTAATAATGTTTGATCCACTTGGAATTTATCCTGGGGTGTAGTCGGAAGAATAGCTTCCAGATTGCTCCACAATTGGTAATCATTTATGCTCTAATCCATTGTTTCCCCAACTGATTTGAGACAATACCTTTATCTTAGCTTTTCTATGTAAGGGCCATTTTGGACTTGATTATCTATTTTTCTATTGGTCATTCTGACCCTGTGTCTGCCATGCCCCATGGTTTTCATTATCGAGGCTTTGTGAGGAGCTTTCCTATTAACAGGACCAGCTCTTCCTGCTCGTCACTTTCTGTTCGCAGAAGTCTTTCTCACTCTTCTTGTTTGTTCGTTTTGATGGTAATCTTTTATTGAGATCACATTACATAGAGAGGACCTTATTTTTTTAGGTTATGATTTTTCACTATGCTACTGTCACCTGTATTTTGCAATTGTTAGATTTTATTTGAATTTGTCAGTTGAAATTAACTTTGAGAAACCATTAAACTCTTAACTTCAGTAGGCGGTCAGGAAACTGAATTGTGTGTGTTGTTCTGTTTCAGTTTAGCCCAATGGCCAAAGGCTCCCAAAGATACATGGTCTCTACTGGTGCTGACGGGACAGTTTGCTTCTGGCAGTGGGATTTAGAATCCCTGAAGTTCAGGTACGTACCTCTAATTGTGTAATAATAAGTTTTCTTTTTTTAATGTTATAGTTTTAATGTTATAGTCCAGTGAGATGCAGTCTGGTGGTAAAGGGAAGTTCTGTATTGTGGTTGCCTTTTTACTTTTTACTATATACAGCGTTAGTGCCTCACCGACTACCTACTGTTTACAGTGTACTGCTTACATCTTAGGATATGGAAAAGAATCATAGCTCTTTACTCTTAGAGGGCACATTCTGTGGGAGGAAAAAAATCGTATGTGAAACATTTTGAAGAATGTTAGAAATGTGTACTTAGATGTATAGTCAGAGATGCAGGCAGGGTCACTGAAGAGTCAGAGGATGTGGGTTGTAGACAGTACCCGCCAGTGCCAACAACCAGTGAGCACTTCAGGTGTGGCTAGAACAGTCCAGGATCTGAGTCGTTAGTTTCAGTTTAAAACCTGATACTTGGTTCAGGTATTATAAAACCTTTAAGTGTATTTCAGACAACTTGAGTATGTGAATTGAGGTTTTATGAAATCTGAATACAGATCAGGTATCTTTGATGAAGGGGTGGAGTATGTGTGCACTATATTCTGGAAGATCTCAGAGATGTAATATGAAAAGAATCTAAAGTTCTCGTTAATATTTTTATTAATTTTTATTAATATTGATGTGATATTTTGGATATATTGGGTTAAATGAAATAAAATTAATTTCCTCTTTTCACATTTAACATGGATCTGATAAAAATTTAAAGTTAGACATGTGGCTCGCACTGTTTCTGACGAGTGGCGCTGTCCCCTGGGGTTGTGTTCCCTGTCCTACGGCCACAGTGGCGGCTTCCCTGCATTCTGGGTTTTAGTCCCCTCAGCTACAGGACGGGGCTGGGTGGTCTGCCCTCACTGTATGGTAGGGTTCTTGTGAACTTGGGGATCAGACTGTCTTCCAGAACCTGTCCAGCTGTGATAGTATTTATGGAGATACTTGACGTACTGGGAGGGGCTTCATCAATAAGTTTATAATATTGAAATATGTTGGATTCAGACCACTATTCTGAACGCTGTTAATGTGTTAAACTAATGAGTTCTAAAACATCTTCTTTTAAAGTCCACGTCCCCTGAAGTTCACGGAAAAGCCTAGACCAGGTGTTCAGATGCTTTGTTCTTCTTTTAGTGTTGGTAAGATAACTTTAGTAATTCCTTTTTCTTGTTTTATTTTAGCCTTTATTGAGTGACCACAGTACTGCTACGAGCCTTTATTGGACGGATGGTAGATGACTTAGGATTAATCTATGATGTTTATTTCATATTTCTTGTCTTTCACTGTCCCATTCTGCCACTCTCTGATTTCTAATGGTGGTCAGAGTCTGTGATAGAAGAAGACCTGGCAGAGGGAGGCTTAAGGTGTCTGTGTGCCTGTTGTGAGAGACACCAAACTGATTTTATTTAACAGGCTGAACTGTGTACTTTCATACTTTGAATTTGTTTTCCACATATCCTGGTGAGAATATTCCACATTTTCCTTTCTGACACCGAACTTGTGTAGTAGGATTTCTTTTTAGGAGAAGTCATAGACACCCCTGCCCCCCAGTAAAAGCCTGAAAGCCTGAATGAGTGAACTTGTACTCTGAAGCGAGGTGTGGGCATGTGAACTTGTGTCCCTTTTGTTAGGCGCATTTCAGATAGCGGCGCATGTGGTCATTGCCCGTAGTTTGTAGAGCTGTGGGAGATTGTGAACATTCTGGCTTGAATCACTTTTAAATTAAAGTCTCATCTGATATGTCTTTTGTTTTTTTCTCAGTATCACCAAACAGTTCTCTCTCTAGCACCAGCTGGGTGTCCTCCAGTTCCCTTCCTTTCCGACACTATCTGCCCTAAAGCAGTGTGGGGGCCCACAGGTGAAGGGCTCAGTCCTACAAGACTCCCCATGACCCACACCACATTGCCACCTGTGCTTTTGACTGATTGGCTAAAGATAGGAGCTTCCTACAACCCCTTCCTTGGGTCTAATTATTCTGCTAGAACAGCTCACAGAACTCAGACCTCTTACTAGATTTCCAGGTTCTAATAAAAGGATATAATTCAGTAACAGGCAGATGGCAGAGAAGCAGAGGATAGTGTGTGGGATGGAGCACTCTAGGCATGCCACACGTCCCCAGATCTTCATGTGTTCGCCAGCCTGGAGCTTTCTGAACCCTTTCCTTTTGGATTTTTATGGAGGCTCGGTTACATAGGCATAGTTGATTAAATCATTGGTGATCGATTCAGCCCATCCCCCCACCCCTCGCCCCAGTCCTCAGAGGTCAGGGGAGGAGCAGGACTGAAATTTCCAGCCCTCTGATCACATACTGGGTACTTCCAGCAGTCAGCACCCCTATTCTTAGGTGCTTTCCATGAGCCACTTCATTAATGTGAACTGTGATGTGGTTGAAATGGATTTGTTAGGAATATCAAGAAACTTTTATCCATGTTGTCACTTAGGAGATTCCAAGGGTTTTGGAAGCTCTGTGCCAGAAACAGGGATGAAGACCAAGTGTGTGTTTTTCATTATAAATTACGTTATCATTCTGCATTAATTTAATTTTAAAAAGTCTTTAGTGAGTTAGAAAATGGATTTATTGAGATAAACGTAGTTCTGGAAAAAAAGATCTTATTAATTTGATACAGAAATTTGGCTCGGGTATTTGTTACAAACTGAGTATTTTAATCTTAATGTTTTTATTGCAGGTGGTATGTTTTTAGCCACAGGTAGTACTGATCATGTAATCAGAATGTATTTTTTGGGCTTTGAAGCACCTGAAAAAATCGCAGAACTTGAAAGCCACACAGTAAGTATTCGTGTTATAAAATTCTGTAGATTAATCTTTGGTACATAGTCAAATACTGCTAACAGTTGTTCTTGATTCTAATTTTAGATATAAGAGGGATTGCATATATAAAGGTGAAGGATATTATTGACAAGTATGTGACAATACTAATATTTTGTGTTGGTTATTTCAGCTCTAAGTCCAAAATCTTGATTAGGACAGTTTATCTGGGTTGGCTGGTTTCACGGGGGCCTACTCATGTTAATCCTCTAATCAGAATGCTCATTTATTAGTGTGTAGTAAGATAGAGAACTCTCAGCTTTCTAGAGTATTGGTCAGAGGTCCGGTTATCTTTTTCTTGTAGGAAGTTCTTGTGAAGTTAATTTGATAAACAGATCCAAATTACTTTAAAGAGAAAAACATTTTTTTTGAACCTTAATAATCAACAAAGTGAATATGCCTTGTCTTCAGCTGTTTAAACCTTTATGTTTTGATCACTTTTCATAAGTGAATTCTTATACAGATGTAATAGAGTTTTAAGTTTAGAAAGAAGGCTGCCTTTTTAATAATCTTGTTAGATTCATGGTTAGGTGTTTTGCCCTTAAACGTAGGATTCCTGTGTGAATGATGAGGCTAAGCAGCACAGGTTCTCATTCTTGCTCTAAACCCAATGTGTTTCTGGCTCTAAAACGGAGGGGGCGGCGGTTCCTTGTTGACAAATAAGAATGTGGTCACTTTTCTGTTTGTTTTCCGCCCCTCCCCCCAGGATAAAGTTGATAGCATCCAATTTTGTAACAATGGTGATCGGTGAGTAAGTGTGTTTGTGTTTGTGAGTGTGTTTTTAAGCAAACATACTGTCCATCATAGTAGTGCAGCTAATGTATCACTGTGTATATTGCAGGTACTTAGTATTACTGTATGAATTGAAGGAAGTGGGTCCCTGGCTGGGGATGGGGACGGGGGAACGGGACACATTAAATGCAAGTTTTTAGAATTGTAGCTTCTACCAGCTCCTGTGACCAAAAGCAGCTCCTCTTAGCTCACTATTGGCTAAATGTTTGATTTGCAGGAAAATTAGGCAAATTACAGCAAACCATTTTTTCCCATGAAGATAAGCTCTGAATCTTTGTCTTTCGAACTAACACCTGTACATTTACTTATCATCAAAATAGCCACGTTAAAAATGCTTTCCTCGTGATTTTATCTGTAGTTTTTGATGGTGTGTATGTGAGCATAAGATCTTTTTATGAATATCTTAAGGTTCTTAAGTGGTAGCAGAGATGGAACAGCACGGATTTGGAGATTCGAGCAGTTGGAATGGAGAAGCATTTTATTGGATATGGCAACCAGAGTCTCAGGGTAAGTGGAAGCAGGCGCATTGTAATTACTTGGTCCTTGTCCCCCTGGTGGTTGACTGCTGTGTTCAGGGGATTGGAGCCCCGCCTGTTTCCAGGAGCACTGATCTAAACAAATGGCTACTTCGTGCATATCTGATACATAGATACATAAATCTGATCTATTCCAAAGAATTTATCCTTATACTTATGTTTCTGGTACACTGCCTGCTGTAGGGTAGCCATGTCAAAGGTTTTATCCGTTTTTCTGAGAAACGTGTCACATTTAGTCCTTTGGAAATTCTCATGTCTGCTTTATTTTTAGTAATTATTGGGAAAATTAACTCATCCACTGCTCTGTCTCAAATAGTTCTAATTTGGCTTCAAAATACATTAAATATTAACACTTGTGAATTAATTTGTGGTAGAGAGTGGAAAGAAGATATGCTGGAGATCTGATAATCCTTGTTCACAAACAGATCACACCATCACTATTACTTAAAAATGACCCATCTGGGCATTAAGAAGCCGCTCAGTGTGAGAGTGAGTGCTGTTAGTCCTGGGCTGGGTGAAATAGCGAAGGTTATTTCATTATTAAGAGGATAATTTGAATCACATTCACCTATGAATAATTACTGTATTAAGGAAAATACGAACATTGATGTAAAAACTTTAACACAAAAAATCTTAGTGAGAAAACTGCTCAGTTTTCCTGCTGCCATGGAGAGCACTTTGCCTGAAACCCCCTCATTTTAGGAATAGTCTTTTCTCATTTAAAGTTTTACCTCTGTCCAATTTTGAAGAGTTTTCTATGTGTAAGAATTAATGAGTATCTTTTAGTGTTCTAATTTTTTTTAAGATTTAAAAAAAAAAATTTTTTTTTTTTAAGGTTTTATTTATTTCTAGGAGAGAGAGAGACAGCATGAGCAGGGGAGGGTCAGAGAGAGAGGGAGTCACAGACTCTGAAACAGGCTCCAGGCTCTGAGCCGGCAGTCAGCACAGCCCGACGCGGGGCTTGAACCCACGAACCGTGAGATCATGACCTAAGCGAAAGTCAGACGCTTAACCGACTAAGCCACCCAGGCGCCCTTAAGATTTTTTTTAAATGTTTGTTTATTTTTGAGGGCGAGAGCATGAGTCGGGGAGGAGCAGAGAGAGAGGGAGACACAGAATCCGAAGCAGGCTTCAGGCCCTGAGCTGTCAACACAGAGCCCCATATGGGGCTCGAACCCATGAACCATGAGTTCACAACCTGAGCCGAAGTCGGACACTCAACCGACTGAGACACCCTCGCGCCCCTTGGTTTTCTAATCTTGAGTGAGCAAGTTGGTGCAGGACAAAATGTCTGTTGGTTCTAGGCTAGTCACAAGGGATGCCTTTTAATTTAAAGGGAAGCATGGCTAGCAGCCTGGAGGGCTCAGTTGGTTTGTCTGACTCTTGGTTTCTGTTCTGGTCATGTTCTCATGGTTCGAGGGATTAAGCCCTGCATAGGGCTCTGTGCTGACAGCATGGAGCCTGTTTGGGATTCTCTCATTCCTTCTCTTTCTCTCCCTCCCCTCACCCCCGCCCCAAATAAATAAACTTTGAAAACAAAAAAAAGTGAAGCATGGAGTCTTAGCCATTACTCCATTTTGCCTCTTCTGTTACACTTTTCCCTACCCAATCTAGTTAGGGTTTTTCTCTTGTCTGTGTTCCATTGTGCTTATATAGTTAGATATTATGGGATACTTCTTCCATATTCTTAATGGTTTTCTGTAATTAAAATGTATGTATGTTATGTTTATAATTTCTTGGAATGTATTCTCTGATTTCAGAAGTAGTTAGGCCTTACCCTCTCTCTGTGTATTGTGAGTATATTTTCCAGGGAGACTCTTCCTATTCATGTTCATGAAGGCTGCAGGTCATTGCACATGTCTGTGCTTTTCTTGCCAAGAGAGTCCGTCGGAGCCATCTGTAAGACAGTGGGCAGAGATGAGTACAGTGTTATGTACAGTTCAGCAGATTCAGTGTGTGTCAGGCACTTTTCTAGACACTGGGGATGTGAAGATGCTTTCCTTTTGTTCTGTCTTCCTAAAATTTCTTGTTATCTTCTCTGGAGAAAGAAACAACATTATTGCTGATACGGCTTGAGGTCAGGGGAAAGGAATCATAGAAAAGGGGGAGAGAGAAGAAGCTTTGCTTTTAGGGGCAGTGGTGGTGTCCCAGCATCTGTCTTCAGACTCTAGATCATCCCCTCCCTGTCCCAGTTTTGCCATAATCTGTTCCAGATAATCTGCTGTAGGTCAGATATATATCAGACATCCGATGACCTATAGACGTGAACCAGATTACTTTCACTGTTTTTGTATTGAGTGTACCATTCAAATGGATTTACATGTTGTGTATTGTTTTCATAGGGACGTATCTTTGGAAGAGGAGAGGTTTATGAAACCCAAAGTAACAATGATAGCTTGGAATCAGAATGATAGCATTGTTGTCACAGCTGTGAATGATCATGTCCTTAAAGTATGGAATTCTTACACTGGACAGCTGCTTCATAACTTACTGGTAGGTTGTTTTTACACAGTGCAACAAATCAAGATTTTTTTGAATTGTAATTTAATTTTTGAAGGTATAAAATTAATAAATTAAATATATTCCATTGATATCATCAAATGAATGAAAATTCGTATATATACCAATATATAAATCACTGTCATTAACACATTTTTAAAAGCCCTTATAGACTATGACAATTCGGGTTTTTAATTTGAAACTTCAACCTTGCAAACTCTCCTTAACTGTATGACTTTGTTGAATAAAGGGACATGCTGATGAAGTATTTGTCTTGGAGACGCATCCCTTTGATTCCAGAATTATGTTATCTGCAGGACACGATGGCAGCATATTTATATGGGATATTACAAAAGGCACCAAGATGAAACATTATTTTAATATGGTAAGTGATGTGTGTCTTCATTATGCTCACATTATTGTCACCTGTCTGGGTCATGAAGTTTAGCCAGAAGCCAACCTGCGTGTTTTGGTAGTCTATATTGCCAGCAGTTGGGGTACTTAAAGACTAATAAATATCTGACAGCCACACGTATTTACGCTCTGTGTAACTGAGTCACATGAGGGAAAGATTTTCAAAAGTTACTTATTTGGCTCTCTGTATGTGTGAATGTGTTTGAATTTGTTTAAATTGGCAAAATGATGGCAATTACCTATAACTTTATCACTAAATTTTTTGAAATATTTTATAATAAAAATAATCTGTAAAGTCATGTAAGGAATCACAAACATTGTTGGGTTTTTCCAGTTTTCTTTCTTTTTGCACATGTAATATTCTAAGACCAACTTGTGATCCTAGTGCGTATTTTTTGGAATCTCATATATAACCACAAGATAGTTACCAAAACCAGCAAATTTGACATTGATAAAGTAGCATTATGTAATCCAGCTTTATAGTCAGATTTTGTCAGTTGTCCTAGTAATGTCTTTTCAGTTACATTTTGCCCTTTGGAGCAGTAGTTAAACAGTTAAGAATCATGCATTCTGTTAAGTGGCTGTATATTTCTAGGTGTCTATTTATTTAAATGTTTATTTAGTTTTGAGAGATAGAGAGTGAGTGGGGGAGGGGCAGAGAGAGGGAGAAACAGAATCCGAAGCAACTCCAGGCTCTGAGCTGTCCACAGAGCCTGATGCGGGGCTCGAACCCGTGAACTGTGAGATCATGACCTGAGACAAAGATAGATGCTTAACTGACTGAGCCACCCAGGCTCCCCTATTTCTAGTTTCTTTTTTTTTTAACTTTCAACAATTCTACCTTCTTTTTTTTTTTTTTTTGGTAACCTGTTGGATTAGTAGAAACCATGGGGGATCTTCTCAGGCAAATTACTGAGTGATGAGTGATTTGGAACATAAAAATAAGTATTGTGAGGGGTGCCTGGGTGCCTCAGTCGGTTAAGTGTCCGGCTTCAGCTCAGGTCATGAACTCACATTTCATGAGTTCGAGCCCCGCGTCAGGCTCTTTGCTGACAGCTTGGAGCCTGGAGCCTGCTTTGGATTCTGTGTCTCCCTCTCTCTGACCCTCCCCTGCTCACACTCTGTGTCTCACTCTCAAAAGTAAATATTAAGGGAAAGAAAAAAAGTATGTGAATCTCTGAACAGAAATAGTAATTCAGCAAATACTGTTGCTCTTAACCAGACTCTGAGTAGCATTAGCCTGAGTACATGAACAGAGGAGTCTGTGAACGGATGATGCAAGAGCTGTGCTTTCGTGAACAGTGAAAACCGGTTCGGTTGTTGAGGCTGAGCTAGGGCCCTTAGCCCAGCAAGGCAGGCTGGGGTCCTTTGGGAATAGCCACACCATGAGGGGTGGTTTTTAGTGGCATTAGTCTTCCCGTATTTACTAGTTGACATTCTGGCATAGTTGTTTTTTTTTTTAATTTTTTAATGTTTTGTTTATTTCTTAGAGAGAGAGAGAGAGAGAGAGCAGGAGGTCAGAGAGAGGAGGGAATCAAGCAGGCTCTAGGCTCATGTCAGCACAGAGCCTGATGCGGGGCTTGAACCCATGAACCATGAGATCATGACCTGAGCCAAAGTTGGACGCTTTACCGACTGACCCACCCAGGCGCCCCTGTATTTTTTTTTTTTTTAATTTTACATAGAATGTTTTCCAAAATCTTAAATGTATTTAAAGAATTTGCAGTTTTATTTTTGACTCAAGGGGCGCCTGGGTGGCTCAGTTGGTTAAGCATCCGGCCATGATCTCACAGTTCGTGGGTTCGAGCCCCGAGTTGGGGTCTGTGCTGACAGCTCAGAGCCTGGAGCCTGCTTCAGATTCTGTGTCTCCCTCTCTCTCTGACCCTCCCCTGCTCACGCTGTCTCTCTCTCTCTCTCTCTGAAATAAATTTTAAAAAAGTTAACAACAACAACAACAAAGAATTTGCAGTTGTATTTTTGACTCAAAATTCAGCCTTTCTCAGAAGGTTCCATGTGTAGTTAACTTACTGTTGTTGAGTGTTTCCTGAATATCCCAGTGCGTGGCTGCTTGTGTAGATTCTTGAGTATTTCCTTAGGATAAATTCTGAAGGAGTGATTGTGTAAAAGAGTTTCTGTGCTCTTTGCATTATTGACTGATACATATGTGAGATGTTTTGTAAAACTACTGTACAACTCATATTGAGTTCCATTTCCAAGTGTAATTCATTTTGGAGGCAGTCTAGTAGCCGGGTGTAGACGAGTGGTTCCTAGACCTTTGATTGACGGCCATCTGAGTCCATGTTTCCTGTGTGTGTTTTTTTTTAACCTTGAATTTTTATTTCTGTATCCTTATTTTGGACAATTCTTGACACAACAGTTGACAGTGCATTTTATTTATTGCCATAAAATGCACTTAAAAAACTCAATGTGGTCAAACTGAACATGTGTGACTAGGCATCTCTGAATGTTACATTTCTGTGGGTTTGAATTCTTATAAAAATAAGTCTTCAGCAGTTTTTTTTTGTGGTCTTAAAATGTATAGTTAGCTCCATTTTCGTAATTATTTATTTTATTAAAAAAATTTTTTTAATGTTTTATGTATTTCTGAAAGAGAGAGCGTGAGCAGGGTAGGGTCAGAAAGAGAGGGAGACACAGAATCTGAAACAGGCTCCGGGCTCTGAGCTAGCTGTTAGCACAGAGCCCGACGCGGAGCTTGAACCCACGAACTGTGAAATCATGACCTGAGCCGAAGTCAGACGCTTAACCAACTGAGCCACCCAGACGCCTCTTAATTATTTTTTAAAAGTCATTAAGAACATTACCCCCTGAATTTAACTCATTAAAACAGAAAACTACGTTAATTCAGCCTTTAAGCAGAATACAAGCTAAACAACTACTGAGCCAAAGAAGTCTCAGGTGCTCAATAATGACCTTACTTCCGATGAGACACCCTCTTTGCTGTGTATACGGAGTTCTTACATTTACTCCTCAGCTGAGAGCTCCCAATTATCTGTTAGATTACATAGGGTTGTAAATTACTGACACGATAGGATTTCATGAAATACATAATGATCTCTAATGTGACTTTGAATTGCTGTGTCATCGAATTGCATTGGATTACAATCGCAGGTTGCATTTGTCAGGATTCATCGTGGAAGAACTCTTCAGTGTGGAGGTAGAAACCCAGGTCTGGCTTGCTCTGCCCAGATCAGTTTGCCCTCTGGGGAAAACTTCCTTCTCAGCAGACACCTTCGCAAAACTCTTGGTGCACTTAGGTCTCCGCGTATGACAGGAGAGTACCTGCCACCATCTTTGACTTGCAAGCCAAGGGTCCCTACTTCTACTTGGACTTAGATATTCCATGCCAGGGGTGCGAAGTGGTGCCAGGGTGCAGGTTGGGCTGTAGAGGAGGGGTCTCCTTAAAGGACCGTGTGGGTGAAATCTGCATTCCTGTGTTTTAACAAAAAATTAGAAGAAAGGTACTTATCTACCATTTGTTCCTTTTTATGCTATGGGAGAATACAAATTTGTGTATGTAGTATGTGTATACATAATAGGGCAATGCCCTAAATATCCCAATAACTTAATTTTTAAGTTTGTTAATTGATAGCCATTCATGTGTGGTATAATAGTAGTAAAGTGTCTCAGATTCTCAAGCAGGTATTTGGGCACGGGGTAAGTTTGTTTTGGCAGTTAGTGGGTGGATGCTCCATTTTCCAGTACTGATCAAACTTGGCATAGAGTTTAGTTATTGGAAAGTTACAGGCTCAGACAACAAGCATGTATACATAATGCTACGCTGTCAACGAAGTGGCTCCTCTAACTCTACATTGGTAGTGCCGAACTAGTATAATCTCACTTGAAGAGCAAGAATAAAATTTAAAAGCAGTCTATTTAAGGCAACGTTCATGGTGTAATTGGACCATCCTTCCTGAAATTTGTGGTAATTTGAAATAAAGTAGGTGCAGGCATTTACATGTGCACCCTCGCAACTTGGTAGAATTACACTTTTGCTTATGGTGGTCAGACATCTTAGTGGGAAGTTTAAACTCCAGAAAAGTACTGATTTTAGTTCATGAATACCCCACTTAATTGATTTTAATCTTTTTTGTGTGTGTGGGTTATCAGTCAGTAGCCTTGTACTACATATTAAAACAAGTTTATGAAATTGCTTGTCATTTTCACTTCTTAGAAGTTTCACGTACAAGTTTCACTTAAGAAAGCCTTCAGACTGGCTTATGATCTTTCATTCTGTCATTTTGAGAACTCATTCTTAGGATACCTTTTGAGATACTTTTCTAGGCTAATGGCATCAGAAATGAATTTTATTTTCTGAGAATACATGTGCTTAATGCAAAATTTGTTTTTAAAGATTTCTTTCAGAAGTGATGTGTTTGTAGCAGGCAATTGACTTGCAAACAGTTGATAAAGCAAAAGTGTTTGTATAGAATGGATTATAACCTTTTCTCTCTGTGCTTCCTAGATTGAAGGACAAGGACATGGAGCTGTCTTTGACTGTAAGTTTTCACAGGATGGACAGCATTTTGCCTGTACAGATTCTCATGGACACCTTCTGATATTTGGGTTTGGATGCAGCAAGCCATATGAAAAGGTCTTGTATTTTTTAATTTTTGGTAGCATTTTAATCACTTAAAATTTTTTTAAATTGCAGTGTAGTTAACATATAGTTTTGGCTGTATTAGCTCCAGGTATACCAAAATTGTGACTCAGCAACGCTGTCTGTTACTAAGTACTCCTCAAGAGAAGTATACTCTTAATCCCATTCACTTATTTCCCCCTTCTCCCCTCCCCCGCCCCCCTCCCCTCGGGTAATTATCTGTTTGTTGTATGTACCAAGGGTCTGTTTTTTGGTGTGTCTTGAAAAGATCATTCTTAATACTTTCTTATAGTAGTAAAATAAGTTGTTATGAGCGATGTTTTGAAAATAGATTAGGTGTACTGATTTGGTTTCCTTGTATTTTTCAAATTATAAATAACTTTAATATTTGTATTCTTTGATGTTTTGAGGTTTATATACATTAATCTATAAACTTCCTTCTTTTCAGATTCCTGATCAGATGTTCTTCCATACTGACTATCGACCACTGATTAGAGATTCTAATAATTACGTCTTAGATGAGCAAACTCAGCAGGCGCCTCACCTCATGCCTCCACCATTCTTGGTAGATGTAGACGGAAATCCTCATCCAACTAAGTATCAGAGATTAGTACCAGGCCGAGAAAATTCCGCAGATGAACATTTGGTTCCACAGCTAGGCTATGTGGCAACCAGTAAGTGCAAAGTCTTTTTTTTAAACTTTTTTGAAAAATGTAAAAAATAATATACAGAACTCACGTACTTTCGGATTCATGAGTTAATATTTTGTAATATTTTGTCATTCAGTCTCTAGATACACGTAAGTGTTCTTAATCATTTGAGACTTAAATTCTGGACTGTGTGTTTATTTATCCCTAAATATGTCAATATGTGTTCTAAGAACAAAGATACTCTCTTATGTAAGCATAAATGATTATTAAAAACAGGACATTTAACACTGATACGGTGTCAAATACATATATACAGATCTATCTCTGTAATCAAATTCTGTTATTCTAGTATCTCTAAAGCTTTTATTGTTCTCCCTTGATGTGGATTTCCGTATGGAACTGCACGTTACATTTGTCGTTGTTAAAGTTCAGGTTGTGCACTTTGGATGGAGTACAGTATACATGGCATAGCCTTCCTGTGGCATCACACCAGGATGCTTGTGATTGTGTTTCGTCTAAATATTGGTAATGTTGTCTTTGAAAACGTGGTTAAATTGGTGCCTGCCAACTTTCTCCATTATAAAGTTGTTTTTCTCTTGTAAGAAGAAATGTTTGGGGAGATAGGATGCAAATAACCTGATCCTTACCAAACTTTACCCATAAATTTTAGGATCCACTGATGATTTCTGCCTGAATCAGTTGTTATGAAGGTTGGCAAATGGTTGTTTCCTAACTCTGTCATCATTGCATCTGTGTGTTAATAGTCTTCCTTTGTATATTTATGTAGTTTGTTAAGTTTTAGTGTGGACTTAGGGGTTGTTATATAGTCAGTTTAAAATCCATAGCAGTTATTATTTTGTTGCTCATATGATTTTTAGATTGGAGCATCAGAGTCTCTTCAGGCTGAGTGCTGTTCCCTTTCTGAGTCCCTTGAACACTTGCTTACTTTCTGACATGAGATGTTTGAGGCCTATCTTGTACTTTGCCTGTCCTAGTCAAGGACAGACTCTTTGTTTTGTTTTGTTTTCTATTTATTCCCAGCAGTGCAGTGTTTCTCCATACAGATGTTATTAAAGAAAAAAAATGTGTCTGTTTGGATGAGGATTGATTTACTGAAAGTTAATCGCCACTTATAGTTAAGGCTAAAACATAATGTAAATCACTCTACTGTATCAGATGTTAATTTTTTGTTAGTTTAATTGAAGTATAGTTACATACAACAGAATTCACCAGTTTCAAGTGTACAAGTCCAGTGAGTTTTGGCAGGTGTCACATAACTACCACTGTAGTCAAGGTCCCCAAAAGTTCTGTTTGGCTTATTTGGAGTCTTCTTCTGGTCCCTTGTAATGACTGTTCAATCTTGGCAGTTTAGTTTTGTCTTTTTTTCTCTCATTTTTTTAAATGCTTTTTATTTATTTCTGAGAGAGAGAGACAGCGTGAGCAAGGGAGGGACAGAGAGAGAGGGAGACACAGAATCTGAAGCAGGCTCCAGGCGCTGAGCTGTCAGCACAGAGCCTGACGCAGGGCTCGAACCCACGAACCATGAAATCATAACCTGAGCTGAAGTTGGACGCTTAACTCACTTAGCCACCCAGGCGCCCCTAATTTTGTCTTTTTAAGGAATTTTATATAAATAGAATTGTGTGATATGAAATTTTTTATGATTTGGTTTCTTTTACTTAGAATGGTGACTTTAAAAAAATTTTTTTTAACGTTTATTTATTTTTGAGAGACAGCACGAGTGGGGGCGGGGCAGAGAGAGAGAAGGAGACACAGAACACAAGGCAGGCTCCAGGCTCTGAGCTGTCAGCGCAGAGTGTGACGCGGGGCTTGAACCGTGAGATCATTACCTGAGCCACCCAGGCACTCCAGCATGGTGCCTTTTTAAAAATTTTTAAATTTTATCTTGTTTGTTTATTTTTATTATTATTCTTTTTGAGAGATTGAGAATGCGTGCATACGATTTGGGAAGGGGTGAAGGGGGCAGGGGAGAGTATCTTAATCAGGCTCCATGCTTAGCATGGAGCCCAACATGGGGCTCAACACCACAACCCCTGGGATCATGACCTGAGCGGAAATCAGTATTCTGATGCTCAACTGCTGAACCGACTGAGCCACCCAGGCACCCCGGCATGGTGCTTTGAGATTCATTTTTGATGTTGCACGTGTCAGTTGTTTGTTTCTGTTTGTTGATAGTAGACCGCTGTATGCGTATACCCTCATTTTTCCATTTACTAACATTTGAAGGACATGTGGCTTTTTTTCCACTTGGGGTTATTAATAAGGAGTGCTGAAACATCTGTCATGGAGGTTTGTCTTATTTCTCTCTTTGGTTCTATTAATTTTTGTTCTGTGCATTTTAAAGTTGTTATTAGGTGCAGACGCATTTCAGGTTGTCCTCTTGGTGAATTAATTCTTTTATCGTTATGAATTGTTCCTCTTTTTCCTTGGTAGTATTTCTTCTTTTTGAAGACTGTCTCTTTGTTTTTGTCTTTAACATTTATTTATTTCTTTTGAGAGAGAGAGAGACAGAGTGCATGAGCCAGGGAGGGACAGAGAGAAAGAGAATCCCAAGCAGGCTCCACACTGTCTGTGCCGAGCCTCATGTGGGGCTCAAACCCATGAACCATGAGATCATGACCTGAGCCAAAATCAAGAGTCAGACTCTCGACTGAGCCATCCAGGCGCCCCTATTTCTTTGTTTTGTATTCATATATTAATCCAACCAATTTTGATTAGTACTGTCATGGTATCTCTATAGCCAAGTTTGTATCTTAATACTAAAACCGATTTCTTGTAGCCACCAATCTAATCTGACAACCTATTAATTGGAAAATGTAGACCATTTGTACATAATACAATTACTAGCATGGTCAGGGTTAATTCTCTACCATTTTGCTATTTTTTTTCTCTTTATCTTTTCTTTTTTTAAAAAAAATTTTTTTTTAATGTTTTATTTCATTCTAGGAGAGAGAGAGAGACAGCATGAGCAGGGGAGGGTCAGAGAGAGAGGGAGTCACAGACTGAAACAGGCTCCAGGCTCTGAGCTGGCAGTCAGCACAGAGCCCGACGCGGGGCTCGAACCCACGAACCGCGAGATCATGACCTAAGCGAAAGTCGGACGCTTAACCGACTAAGCCACCCAGGCGCCCTGCTCTCTTTATCTTTTCTGTTCCTTTTTTCCTGCAGTGTTTGAAATTGATTACTTTTTAGTATTTCATGTTATCTCCACTAATTAATGGCTTACTGGCAATACTTGTTTGTCTTATTTATTTTTAATGGTTGCTGTAGGAGAGGAATTGTCAGTGTGTGATTTGCAGACCTGTAGTTTTATCCATGATTTTTTTAATGGGGGTCTTTCAAGGTCATAACTATTTTCATAATAATATGGAAATATTAGTCACCTTTTTTTTTTTTTATAGTGTTGACATTTTCACTGATGATATAGAAGCAATGGTGTATAAAACTTCTGGCACCAAAGCACTAACAGTCATTGTATTCATTGCATTGACACACATTTTTAAATATTCTGAGTTTTAAAATTGGAAGTATGCATTAAACAATTCTGACGTATATTCTGCAGTTTCTTTATTCTGGCCGTTGGGAACATGGACTATTTCCAGCTCATTGAGAGCTCTGGGAATTTTTTGAGACACTGCTTTTTCGCCTTTTTTCCCCTAGTATGATGGAGCTTTACCCAGTGTGTGCACATGTCATTATTTAGTCAAGTAATTGATTCAGCTTCACCGTATATGTCTGAGCTTTCTGTGGAATTCATTCATCTCTGACGTTCAGCTCTGCATATTGCAGTCTTCTACAGGTCTCTGCCCCCAGCTCTCATCTCTGTCTCCTCAACTCGGTGACACCTCTGGATGCTGTTTGGTTTCCTGTCCGGGAAGCTGCTTCCAGGCTGGTGCCTGGAGGAACCAGAAGGCTCGAGCCCATTGTTGATCTTCTCAGGGATCACAGTTCCTGTGTGTCTGTTGTCCAGTGTCTGCAAACCCTTGTTCCCCAGGCTTGTTGTAGTGTCCAGTGGGAAGGCAGTTCCTGTAGCACATAAGCCTTCACGGGTGGGACCCTACTTTACTGTCTCAGCGTTTGAATAGTATTATGCCAGCTAGAAACAGTTATTCTGATGATACGTGCCAGGTTACATATAGGTTCTGTAGACTTTGGGTTTTCGCGGGGAGGGGAGAGGACTAGAAGTCTCCTTTTCTATTGTTTTCCCTTTGGTTCCGTGTTGTGATCTTGGGAATCTTTTTTTTTTTTTTTTTTAATGTTTTATTTATTTCTAGGAGAGAGAGAGAGACAGCATGAGCAGGGGAGGGTCAGAGAGAGAGGGAGTCACAGACTGAAACAGGCTCCAGGCTCCGAGCTGGCAGTCAGCACAGAGCCCGACGGGGGGCCCGAACCCACGAACCGCGAGATCATGACCTAAGCGAAAGACGGACGCTTAACCGACTAAGCCACCCAAGTGCCCCAAAGGGGAATCTTTTTTATTCCCAGTTCTAATTAAAATCATTTTATCTTTTTGGATCAGGGCTCCTCTTTCTGCTTTCTTAGCTTCTTTTTCGAAGCTATTAAAAATGCTAGTGATTTTAAGACAGTCTTAATTACGATTTTTAACTCTTGTAAGTTCTTTATTGACTGCCATGGTAAATGGGGATGTTATCCATGGGATATAAGGGAACCTAACTCAGGTAGTGGGATGCAAATATTTTTTTCCTGAAATAGTATATGACGTGTTTTAGTTTCTGGATCTGTTACTGTGGAGGTTTGGTTATATCCTTGCATTCTTTTTGCTTAATTTTAATCTGTTAGGGTTCTGCTTATAAGTTGGTGGGGGCTCGGTCTGTGTTCTATGTTGTGTTCAAAGGAGATGCATTTTTATGTGGAAGGATATGTAAGGAATTGTTTGTACAAAAAAGTGCTTAAATTTCCAGATCTCACAACTGTCTTACACTTTTCATCCATTAATACTAACTGAACCTGTTAGTTGAAAAATAAAGAAGCAAAGGGGCGCCTGGGTGGCTCAGTCAGTTGAGCCTCCAACTTTAGCTCAGGTCATGATCTTGCATTTCACCGGTTTGAGCCCCATATCGACTGGAGCCTACTTGGGATTCTGTGTCTCCCTCTCTCTTTGCCCCTCCCCTGCTTGTGCTCTGTCTCTAAAAATAAGAACATTAAGAAAAGAGAAAAGAAAAATAAAGCAAAGACCCTTAAAAAAATCTGATTTTGTTGTTGAAGAGTTATGAGTACTGGCTATGTTAAAAGCATACCTAAATGAGAGAGCAACTTCAGCTTTAGTGGGAGATGAGGTGTAGCATAGCTACAGTTTGTTGAATAGTTTACTCTTTTTGTTTTATTAAAAAAGTAGAGGAGAAATCACACACATTGTTGCTCTGGTCTTGTCAGAGTCCTTGCAGATAAGAGTTTAATGAAACATACCTTCCATAAGGCAAGGGTAGCATTAGTGTGAAACAGCAAAATAAAGCTTTCACGGAAACGTGTTTCTGTGTGTTCACTTCAGGGGTTTCAGAGGCTCTGTGGAGGTTTTTGTGCTGTTTGGTTTAGGAAGGGTTTTGTTTGTTTGGAGTCTTTTTTCTGACTCAGTTATAAATATATAGGATATCTTTAATTGCTTATTTTTAAAAGAAATCTGAGAATTGCTAATAGTTTTAATTGTCCTCTACTGAAAGTTTGGTTTTTTATTCATGTATAGTATGATTTTGTATTCATTCGTTGTATTTACAGGTGACGGAGAGGTGATTGAACAAATTATAAGCCTCCAAACCAATGATACTGGTGAACGCAGCCCGGAGTCCGGTGTTCTCGGTGGGATGGTAAGGCAGCTACAGCAGCAAGGTCAGAGCCTGGGGGCCGACCACGGCGCCGCTCCAGGTGGGCCTCCCGGGGCCGAGGAGACACCCCGAAGAGGTGAGATATGGGAGGGCTCTTGCGTCTTAATATGACTGGAATTGAAGAGTAAATGAAGTCACCGTCAGGTATAAGCAGTGTGAGAAATTTTAAGCAGTGTATCTTTACAGCTTAGGTAGTAGTCTGCAGGCAACTTCGTTAGGTGTAAAGTTGCTGTACCAGCAGATGGACATTTGATTTTCAAGTGCTTTGAAAGGTTATTGAAACTTTATTTTTGCACCGAAGTATTTACAAAATTGTATTAAATGAGTAAGGAACAAGGTGTTTTTTTGTTGCTGTTGTTGTTTGCTTTATTTTATTTATTTTTTAATGTTTTATTGATTTCTAGGAGAGAGAGAGAGAGAGAGCGTGAGCAGGGGAGGGTCAGAGAGAGAGGGAGTCACAGACTGAAACAGGCTCCAGGCTCTGAGCTGGCAGTCAGCACAGAGCCCGACGGGGGGCTCGAACCCACGAACCGCGAGATCATGACCTAAGCGAAAGTCGGACGATTAACCGACTAAGCCACCCAGGCGCCCCTGTTTGTTTGCTTTATTAAGGAAAACTTCAGTTTTCCTTAAAACTACCTAACATAAGTAGGTTTCCCTTTAAATATTTTTAATTACAAAAAAATTACTTAGGTAGAGGACTGAATGTTTCTTCTGGAATCATAAGGCTTGAAGTGAATTTTCGGGTGAGGGCAGGGTTCTTGATATTGGCATAGAATAGTAGTTACCTCAGGAGGGACCAGTGTAGAGGAGCAGGCAATTGTTCAGCAAATGGAGAGACACTCTGGGGAAGAGAAATGCCTGCAGAATGTTAAGAGAAGCCTTGAGTGCTGCAAAAGTCATCCCTGCCATGTCATACCTGCACGGGGTACTCCGCCACAGATTTCAGTATCTTTTTTGCCAAATGTTTCTTCTTGTCTACGTAAAAGAAAAATTCTCCAATGGACAGGTTAAATATTTCAGTCAGGAATACTGCACAGCTGATGGTGTGACAAGGTACATAAGCATTCTTCTCTGCCTTGCTCTTTCCCCCTGACAGTGTATTCTAGAAATCACTCCAGATCCACTCCCCGCGCTTCCTCATCCATGTTCATAGCGTCCTGGTACTCTGCAGTGCGGGATGACAGTCTTTGTAATGAATCTGTTTATGACCATTTGAGTTATTCCTCATGTGATGTTAGAGAACCTGTGCTTATGTTTTCTTCACATTGTTGGAGACTCATACTATGACTTGGGCAGTTAAATTTAGAATTTATTGGTTCTGAATTCAAAACATGTTTCTTAACTGGCAGTGTATTTTAATGTAAACACTTGGATTTGCGTGGTTCCTCTGCCTTTTAGGCAGAGTATAGTGTGTTATGCAATGCAGGTTGGTTCACATTTGATTGATAAACAGGATTCTGTAGCTAGAAGAATATAGGGTTGTGTTTAGCCACGTGGATTTTGCCCTGGGGAGGAGAGCTGGCAGTGTCGAAGTAGAATTTAATAGCTTCCTGCAGGCAAGGATCTAGCCCCCAGTTTTCTCTGTTGCATTAATAGCAGGAGCCCCTTCATCCAGTGTTTTAAGAAAACAAGCACTTTACCTGGGACACCTGCCGCCGTGCTGGTCTCCATTGCCCATCCAGGTGGCCTCCAGACGGGAGGTTGTCCTGTCTCCAGGGCCCACCCGAGCAGCTCTGCGCAGGCTTCTTGTTGTCTGTGTTGCCCTGTCCTCCACTCTGAGCTCCAGTCCAGGTGCTGTCCTGCCTGGAGCGTCGGCCTGCCCTGCATTTTGTTAAAGTTTTCATATCCACTCTGGCAGCTTTGCCTGCCTGAGTGGCTCAGATCATCTCTTAAAGTCACAGGTAATGTTCGAGCTCTTGGTATAAAGCACCACAGTTGGAGGAGGCTCTCCGCCATGCTCATTCTTCCGAAGAGATGTGTTTTTAGTGTACAGTTTTGAGGAAGGCAAGGAAGGGTTTTACGAATGCAATACAGCATTATAATAGAAAATATCTGTACATTAAAAAGTTTCAGAAAGTCTGGTAACAATGGGAATTGAAGTGAATAGATGCTTGTTCCGTATTCTGTATTTTGATCTTAGTCTCATTAGGATGCTTTCTGACAAAGTGTTTTGGATTTGTATTTTTGGTTTGTATCCTTTTAGGAAGAATGTATATGCTTATTATGTATGAAATGCATATTAGATTGAAATTTCTCTTGGAATCAATTTTGACATTTTTTTCTGTTTGACATTTTTTTCTGTAGGCTTCAGAAGACTGAGCTTAGATATCCAGTCCCCTCCGAACATTGGTCTGCGCCGGAGTGGGCAAGTGGAAGGCGTTCGTCAGATGCATCAGAACGCTCCCCGCAGCCAGATTGCCACCGAGCGCGACCTGCAGGCCTGGAAACGGAGAGTGGTTGTGCCAGAGGTACCACTAGGCATATTTAGGTTTGTTTTAGGATATCTCTTAATATTGTTTCTTCTTACAAAAATATATCTATATGGTTATTTACACTTTTTTTTTTTTTTTGCTCCATTAGTGGTGTAAATAATCATGTAAGTATATTTTAGTAATGGGTTGGAATCTGTTTTAATTGTGGTAGGAAAACATTGAAATTGTTCTCTAAGCTTTACTGTGGTTAATTTTTTTGTAAACTGTTTTTTGTAGTCCTGTTCCATCTTTACAGACACCTGTCTTTCTCCCTTTAGTGTTATTTTGAAATAAATCCCAGGTATATAATTTCGTTTAAAAATAATGTCTAAAAGATATATGCCAAAATACATATATAAAAGATAAGGGATTGTATTCAGTTATTACCACAGTGCCATTATCCTGTCTTTTTTTTTTTTTTTAATTTTTTTTTTTTAATTTTTATTTATTTCTAGGAGAGAGCGAGAGACAGCGTGAGCAGGGGAGGGTCAGAGAGAGAGGGGGATAGACTCTGAAATAGGCTCCAGGCTCTGAGCTGGCAGTCAGCACAGAGCCTGACGCGGGGCTCAAACCCACGAACCGCGAGATCATGACCTAAGCGAAAGTCGGACGCTTAACCGACTAAACCACCCAGGCGCCCCAACCATTATCCTGTCTTAAAAAAAATACTTCCTCAGTACAACCAACTGTCCAGTGTTTACATTTCCAGTGGTCCCATGTCATAAGTGTTTTTCGTTTTTTTGCAAGACTATTTCTTAAAGTGGCATAATTTTGTCAAAAGGCACATAATAAGTATTCTCTTTTTGTGACCCTGGCAGTCATGGGTACTCACTGGCGAGGTTCATGAATTGTTAGGGGCCCTGAAGAAGTGATCACTCAACTCTTTGAAGTCTTGAGTTATTACAGTTTGGTTTGATGTATGAACTGTACAAACGTACGGTTCGGTGATCTAACAGTAAAGTGCATATAAGAAAGATAGATGCTCATTTTGCTTTATTTACCTTCAAGCTGAAGGTTTACTCCCTTTCATCCTCCAGCACTGGCCAATTGTCTTTGTGTTTTTCACTGTATAAATCACACTGCTGTGATTTAGCTTATTTCTAATACCCTTATGGATTTTTAAGTTGTTCCACCTTTAGCCAGGAGGAGCCTCTTCAAGTTGACTTTTCTGTCCTTTTGAAATGACTGTAATATCCTGTAACATGCCTGCTGTCAGACATGGCAAAGTGTTAAAAGTCCATCTTGTAAATTTTGTGTCCTGGATGTTGAATCATCCTTTTCTCTTACGTAGGGCTACTTAAGAGGATTACTGTTTTCTTTTAGGGGAAATATTCCATAATTATAAACTGCAGTAGGGTCTTCTTTGCTACTGAGTTGTAACCTATTGATTTTTGCGTTAATGAAATGGATACAGCAAATACTGCTCTTCATTGATAATGTTCAGTATTCTGTTACATCTCCTAATAACTAATGCCCTGAGGATAGTTTTGTAAAAGTGTGTCCTTCATGGGTTTAGTCAAAAGAGTTTCTGTAATTGGTGGAGGAATATAGTACTTACATATTGTATGGTGAATTTAAAAATGTTTATAAGTACACAATAAAATAATGGAAAGCAAAATCTGATATTAGGATGAGAAATATAGAAAATCACCATCATGTATGTACTATGCTATCATAAAGCCTTAAAATTGTGTCTGAGTTGCATGGTCATCAGAGCCATTTTGGGGTACATTTTGTTGTCAAAACCAAGGGAAGCAAACCATTATCAAGAGTGAAAGACCTGAAGAATAGTTCATCTTCCTCTTTTTTTTTTGGTTTTTTTGGTTTTTAAATGTTTGTTTTGAGAGATGGAGAGAGAGAGAAAGGGAGAGAATCAAAGAGAGGAAGACTGAGAATCCCAAGCAGGTTCCACACTGTCAGCCCAGATCCTGATGTAGGACTCAGACTCACGAATTGTGAGATCATGACCTGAGCTGAAGCCAGGAGTCAGATGCTTAACTGACTCGCCCACCCAGAGGCCCCAAGAATAATTCCTCTATTCTTATTTGTTCTCTTAAGATGGAAGACTGGAAATCATTTTAGGCTGGAATCATAGTTCCCCAGCTAATCAGGGACCCAGGCTCCTGTTTCTGATCTCTGTCTTGGAGCATGGCTTCTGGTCTTAAAGTCCCCTCGAAGTCCGGGAGAGTTGGTCTTTATTACAGTAGCCATTGCAGATTTGCGTTTGTGGTGGCAAGTGAGATTTAGGCCAGAAGAAGGGAGAGAGATTGAGGCAAAAAGGACATTGTTGAGGGAACTTGATTTAAGTAGCTTTAACGGTAGCACATGTGATCTGCTCATATCTCATTGACCGGAATGTCGTCACATGGCCATACTTAGGTACAGAGGAGGCTAGGTGGTAGCTTAGTTTCTATTTAGGGCAGCAAAGAGCCTAGATAAAAACAGATTGTTTCAAGTTAATAAAAGGAGAATACAGTTTTTGCACCAAGTAGCTGTCTGCTATAATAAAAATTTCCCAAAGAAGAGCGTAGCTCTTTGTAGTGCTATCTTCTAAAATACACATGAGATTTTATAAAGGAAGTGCTGAGTGATCTAGTAATAGTCGGTGCTCTCAATGACAGTCCTTTTAAGTAGAAGCAATGGGAATTTTACATAACTGTTTAATTAGTTAGGGTGGCATTTGATGAAGATCGAGAAAATTAAAATTTGTTTCCCAACTATAAAAGTAGTTACGTGTCCATTGTGAAAATTTTAGGTAATAGGTGCAAGTGTGAGAAAATAAATGATTCCCCCTGCGCAGGACGATGAGCACACAGTCCTGCTTCCCAGTAGACGCCGTTCTGGCTGGGGCTAGAGCTCAGGCCTATGGTTCGTCCTAATTCAGGCATAGTGGAGACTCTTGTTCATTGATTCATTCCAATTCTGTTCATCCTGTGGTCTTTGTAATACGCTCTCCTTAACTGACCATCTCATTTAGGCATGGGATTGCAGCTGCACATGGTTGAAGATGTTGCTGTGCTCACAAGGGCCTAGCATGTTCCTTTGCTTTAGTGACAGAGAATGAAGTGTTTGTGGTGTTTTGTTTTCAAACCAGGGGGAAGTGTACAGCTCTGGGGCAGGAATTCCATTTGGTCGCAAGTGAAACACCTCCTATAGTTCCTTAAACACATGTAAAATTGGTGAACCTTACAACGTGGGAAGGGCGGAGTCTGATGTAGAGCTGCCCTGTGGGTATAGTTTTGCTCCGCCCTCACCTTAGTGTGAACCGGAGACGTGCCTGAGACAAAAGCAGTTTCCATAGAATCAGTTCTTTCTTAACAGCATTTGTGTGCAGACTCATTTGAGCGTCTAGTTGGATCTTGGAGTGTGGCCCATATGTCCATTTTGAAACTGGCCCAAGTGGGGTTTTCAAGTGAACATAAAACACAAAGCCGTATGTTTTCAGCAGTGTTTGCGTTGGAGAAAAGGGACATTAAGTCACCTGAATTCTTTAACCGTGGAGAAGGACACTGAACTTCAGTACCTTCCTCATGGTGGAAGGCCCCTGCTTTGAGATCGGTCACAGGAACATAATCTTTATTTTGTATCATGTGAGTGAAATATAGGTGCTTAGAAGAAGTAGTAACACTGCCATTCTGGTTTTCTACCAATTATGTAACATGCACTTTGAATAAGTTTGAAGGAGGATTCTGTTTTTATTGTTTCTTTAGAGAAAAGCATCACAGTCTTGGAGAGTTTACAGGGAGATTTTGAGTAGCTAATGTGAAAGATTCTATTTCAGTTGGTTTTATTGGGGTCCATGAAAATACAAACAAATATTAGTATGAAAAATAAGACCTCCTAACTGCCTGTGAGATTATAGTATGGTACTTCTAGCATAGAGTATAGCTTGACTTGTTTTATTAGAACTTTAGGACTTTTCTGTATTAGTTTAAATCATAATGGTTACTTTTTCTTCTTTATATCCTTTACTTATCCATCAGTTCATTAACCAGTATAACTGGATACTTATATTTGTAGGAAGCTGGAAGACTTCAGAATAGAGAAAGGTGAAGAAGAAAGAAATCTTTACATAATAGGAAGAAAGAGGAAGACTCTCCAGCTCACACAGAAGGTAACCTAAATTCTGTTTTCTTAGGAATAAGCAAATTGGAAATTAGGCTGAGTTTGCACTTTTATTTTTTTGATCCGTGAGAATATTAGTACCTTTTGCCTGAGGTAGAATATTTCTTGTTCAAGGTCCTCCTTTTGGGATTTAAAATAAGAGACATAAAGCTGTATAGCTGTTGGGAAAGAGCAGTCTGAAACTTGAGAGGAATAAGTAGCCCAGTGGCTACCAGTGGTAAAGGATTCTAGAAAATTCCTGTGTGGTGACCACCCAGGTCAAGAACTGGAATGTTCTGGGCTTATTGCAAGCATGTCAGGTCTGTTCCCACTCACTGCATCCACAGCTAGCCTGCTGTTTGACTTCTGAAACCTCTGGATAGCGTTGTCTGTTTCTGAAGTTTATCCGGATGATGCAGTTGTTAAAAAAAAAAAAAAATCTATTAAAAAAAAAATCTTAGAATTAAAAGTGGTTTGTGACCCTCCAAAGCCTCATCCGCTGAAGAAAATCTTTGTCCTTAATATTTAGTTTTTCTATTTGGATTTTCATGAACATCCCATGAGCAGAGTTAACATTGATACATGGAAGATGCACAAAATGTATGCAAAATCAGCACCACAAAACTGTGGGGAAGTGTTGTATTGGCAGGACTTGCTCACGGTTGACCACTCAATCTTGAAGTGACGCCGGTGACAGATGGCCTGTGCACGTACCTGGCTGCCGTTACAGGCCTTGTCGTTGAAGGTGCTCAGTGATTTTGTATATGACTTGGGCTTTGAGACTGAAATAAAAATAGTTTTTATCTTACTAATTTATTTTTTAAAAATTTATTTTAAGAGAGAAAGAGGGGGTGGATGGGTGGGAGGGGCAGAGAGAGAGGATCCCAAGCAGGCTCTGTGCTACAGGCACAGAGCCCCATGCAAGGCTCAACTCCCCTCACGAACTGTGAGATCATCACCTGAGCTGAAACCAAGAGTTGGATGCTTAAGCAGCTGAGCCCCCAGGTGCCCCTTACCTTTTAATTTAAAAGTTCTTCCGCTCATCATGTCAGTACTGAAAAGAAAAAATGTTGACTATCTAAATGGATATCTTTGGCCTGAGTTAGGATGTTTTCTCATGTAAAAAATTTGGAAGTTAAATATACTAAAATTTATAAGTAACTGATAAATTCTTTCAGTTGTTTTACTTTTCCTGAAAAAAATAAGTTTTGAAAGATTTTAAAACCTGATTACGTTGCTGTTCCTTATGTATTTATAGTTTTCTAATTGGGGTATGTTACTTGATATAGTACAATCTATGTAATTAAGTTATATTAAAATTATTCAAACATAGTTTCGAAGTTAACTGAAATACTTTAAAATTTTCAGTTTTACCTGTAACTCAGAAATTATGATTATTCTTAATCCCATATTGTGTAAAAAGTCTAAGCATATAGTTATAATATATATATACGTATATATATGTACTTAATAAGCTTATACTTAAGCTAATACTTAGTCTTCTTATGTACTTAGCATGGATATATACACTATGTAAACATTGATGATGTGTATCTGTGGCATTACATCTTGTGCGGGAGCAAATTAGGAAACTGTTCAGAGTTTCCTGTACGGTAATGATAGTGTAAAAGTGTCAAGAAACACTGATCTAAGTGGAATCCTCCATTCGGCAGTCTTTTGTAACTGGCTTAAGCATTTCACCTTGTGAGATTTATCTGTTTTGTTGTGAGTAGTTGAAGTCCATTTATTTTCACTCTTGTAAATTATTCCCTTGGTGAATATACTGCCATTTATTCAGTCGGTTTTTGAAAGACATTCGGATTGTTTTCATAATTTGACTCTTAGTAATAATTCTGCTTTCAACAGTTTGTACGTATCTCTTGGTATCTCTTTGTGTATTTATTTTAACCTGTGCCTTGGAGTGAAATTTTTAGATCGTGGAATATGTGCCATTTCAAACTGTTTGCACTTCTACCTGTAGTGAGATATATGTTAAAATCTCAATATGTTTGCAAATTTCTCTGTTTCTACTTGTTTTTCTTTATGTGGTTTGCAGCTATATCATTTGGTATGTGCACATGTAGAATTTCCTTTTTCCCTACTGAATCGAGCCTTTTCTCAATATGAATTTTCACCCTTTATTTCTCGTGATGTTTTATTCTCCAAACTCTTTTTTAATGTTTATTTATTTTGAGAGAGAGAGAGCACCTGCTCACACGAGCAGGGGAGAGGCAGAGAGAGGGAGAAAGAATCCCAAGCAGGTTCCACAGTATGAGCACAGAGCCTGTTGTGTGGCTTGATCTTACGAACCATGAGATCATGACTTGAGCCAAAGTCAAGAGTTGTATGTTTAATATCCTGAGCCACCCAGGTGCTCTTCTCCATATTGCTTATACAGCTCTGCTAGCTTTCCTTGGGCTAGTGTTTGCATCGAGTATGTTTCCTTCCTCCTCCTGATACTGCAGTTACATGTATATTAAACCTTTACTAGTGATTTCCTTTTGTTAGGTTGTTAGCTGCTGTTCTGATTTTTTTTCCTGACCTATATTCCAGTTTGTTCTATTTAGCCATGTGTAATCTGCTGTTAAACGTGGTTTTAGTTACTGTATTTTCAGTTCAGAATTTTTACGTGGCCCCCTTTTTGGGGCTTTCAGCTTTCTGTTGAAGTTCTCATTATTTTAACTTCTTAAAAGTCAGTCATGGTTATTTTTAAAAATCCATGTCTGCTGATTTCATTATTTCAGTATCTTGTTCCCCTCACTGTTTCCATTGCTTCTTGTTTTTTTTCTCATTTTTTTTACATTCACATTTTCTTTGTTGCCTGTGGTTGTGATTGAATGTTAAATGTTAGAGGTAATTTGAAGCCTGGGATGATATCTTTCCCCCAGAGAGCGTTTACATTTGTTTCTGGTGCTGTGAAGGCCACTGTCAAGCCTGTATTGCCTTAATCCAAACAAGGATGCGGCTGTAGTTCTTTTGCATTCCTGTTTATCTGTAGTTTACCCATCGGTCTACCGTTTGATCTAACAGTCAAAGTCTGGAATGTTGTACGCATAGGAGGCTCTGCATTGCAATTTTTGTTAGCCTGACTCATGAGTTTAGTCTGTTGGTTTTTGTTTACCCGCCAAACCCTTCAGTTTCCTCTTCTGGACTGAAATTCTAAGGTTATCTTTTATTGTTTGCACTCTTTTTCTGTCTTCGTCCTATAATTCTGTATAGGCTTATTAGGTATATCATGCCTTCAAACTTAAAAAAATATTTTGAGAGTTTCTTATTAATGGTAATTTTGGCCCACCTCTGTTTAAAATTTTGAGTCATGAAACTCATTAATATGTGTTTTCATTTTAATAAAAATCAATACTGACAAATTAAGAAAGCACAGTTCATTTGAAAGTTGGTCAGAGGCATGTTGAAATGATAAAACACACCAATGATTATTGAACAGAAGGTGCTAATGTGAAAATTAATTTGTATCAATTTGAGGAATATATACTTTTATTGAGTGCTTTCACATACGACTTTGAGTCTCAGCAACAGCATGCACCCTCCACCCTTTAGAAGTGCCATCTCTTTTATTTGGATGATTTTTAAATATTATTTGATTTATGTATTTTGTTTTGATACAATATAGTATTTAAAAAATTCAAGCAGAACTGAAAAGTACTGAGAACAGCAAATCCTCCAAAAATTTAAAGTCTAGAAATAAGTTGAGTTAATATTTGAGGATTATTTCAGATCTCTCTCTGTACCTGTGTATATTAACAGCGATATATTTTTAGTGACGTTGACAGCATCATGATACATGAATATATACTTTTCACTTCTAAGACACATATTTTTTATTGGAGTTTATTTATTTTGAGAGAAATCGCATGAGTGGCGTGGGGGGAGAGGCTGAGAGAGGGAGACAGAATCCCAAGCAGGCTCCATGCTGTCGGTGCAGAGCCCGACGTGGGGCCTGAACCCATGAAATTGAGATCATGAGCTGAGCCGAAACTAAGAGTTGGACACTTAACTGACTAAGCCACCCAAGGCCCTTAAGTTAGATAATTTAAAGTGGTATCTTGGGTTATTGTTGCTATGATTTTAGTAATGGCAAAACAATTAACTTACGATTTAGTTTGGAAAATGCTGATCCCATGTGCCTCATTTAGTAGCCATGTCTTCTAAGTAAAAGTAAAACCACCAAGTTTAACTGTATACATATATACATATATAATTTTTGAATTATTATTCTTTGTTATTTGTGCCTTAAATCCTTTGTGGAATGTGAAAGAACGCCTGTCTTGTGGATGACGGCACTCTCCGGGGTGCTGACTTTCGTGCGCTGTTGTGTTTCAGTGTGACTCTCGGGCGCTGCTGTCCCCGTCCAGGCAGAGGGCGTGCAGGCGCCGGTGCCTGAATTACGGTCGAAGAAACCTTGGACGCCTTGAGCTGTCTTCTGGAAATGAATCTTCAAGCTCTGTAAGACATGTGAGTTTTCTAACTTGAAAATGTATGAAATAATGTTAACCAATTTATCTTAATTCTTTTCCTTTGAATCTCCCAAGAGACTAGGATGAATGGGGAGCAGCTCTGTTGAGATGCTTCCCCACAAAGCGCATGACCCAGCAGTTCTAGTATGTTGACAGGCTTGTGCCGTCATCCCCGCTATTTAATTTCAGAATCGTTTCATGGACTCTAAATCGAAATCCTATACTCATTTGCAGTTATTCCCCAGCCTACCTCACTCAACTGCTGGCAACGACTAATCTTTCTGTCTCTGTGGATTGATTGGCCTGTTCTGTACACTGTATATAAATGGAACTTTACAGTATGATTGTGTGACTGGCGTTTTTCACTTGGCATAATGTTTTCAAGGCTGATCCATGTGTAGCATGTATCCATACTTCGTTTTGGCTGTTAACGAATAATGCACCTTACTAACATACAGGTTTTTGTTTGAACGTAAGCTTTTGTTTTACTTGGATGTATATCTACAAGTCCGTTTGCTGGGTCATGTGATGAATCTGTGTTTAACTTTTTGAGGATTGCTGGAATGTTTTCCAAAGCAGCTGCACTGTTTTATATTTCCATCAGTAATAAAGGAGGATCCCAGTTTTACCACGTCCTTGGTAGCGCTTCGCATTGTCTGTACTTTTGATTTTAGCCATCCTGGTGGTGTGAAGGGATAGCTCACTGCTTTTGATTTGCATTTCCCTAATGATTAGTGATATGGAACATGTTTTTATATGCTTGTTTTTGTGGAGAAATGTGGGCAAAATATCTGTTGCCCATTTTTCATTTTGTCTTTTTTTTTTTTTTTGCTGTGGAAGTTCTTTATTCTGGATGTGAGTCCTTTGTCAGATACAGGAGTTGGTTGCATATATTTTCTTTCATTTGAGGAGTTGGCTTTTCACCTCTTTGATGGTTTTCTTTGAAGGAAAGTTTTATATTTTGACGAAGTCCTGTTGATTTCTTTTTACTTTGTTGTTGTGCTTCTGCTGTCCTGTCTGCCTTTGTCTAATCCCTTTGCTGGACTTTCAATAATCATATGGAATTACTGGCCTTTGATTTTTTTTTTTTTTTTTTAAAGAAGCCAGTATTTTTGTAAAGAGTGTTTAAATAATGTTGACATTTTCCAATCACTATTGTTTGAAGGTTTGAAAGGTCCTGTATCGATGAACAATCGATTTAATTCTTCTATAAAGTAAAGCACTAAAGGTAGTAGTTGAGCATAGGGTTTGAGGTTAAATCAGAATTCTTCCACTTGGACAAGTTGTTTAACCTTTCTGTGTCTCTGGCCAGATCTGTAAAAGCAGTCAGTGGTAGCATGTATTCCTCAGAGTAAGAGCTCACTTGATTGTAAAGTGTTTAAAGTAGTGTCTAATATCTGGTCATGCTAGCTGCTGTTATCACCAGCCTGTTAACGTAACTGATTTCGTTTTAAGTAAGGAGACTGTTTTTACATTGTGTTCTTCTTTTTATAGTGAACTGAACATGTTTTGACCCTTTCTTAATAGTTTTGGAAAATTATGGTAAACATTCCCACCCACCTTCACTAGTTTCTGATTTATGCTTCCTGTGTTTTCTCTTCATACAATCAGATATGTGTACATTTTATTCTTTCTCCTTTGTACACAAAATAGAGCATACTGTAGATGCTCTTTTGTCACTTGTCACTCCTTGGCTTTTTTCACTTAAAATATTTTTGAACTCCCATGTTCCATGTCCGTTCTTAAATACCTTCCCGTGGTTTTTTTTTTTTTTTTTTTTTTAAAGACTTTCATGGGGCTGTAACAGAGTTTAACCATTCTTACCCATGGACGTTTAGGGTATTTCCAGTGTTGTTGTTATAAATAGTGTCACTGTGAGTAATCTTCTTGTATGTAGTTTTATGCTGTTGGAGACGTCATTTGGGAGCACAGTCCTGGGAACAGTGTCCAAAGACACATGCCTCTGAGTTGTAGGGGGCAGTGGTAAAAGTTGCTGCTGAAGTTGGCGTCGCTGCCGGGAGCCCGTTTTCGTGGCCATTAGCCAACAGAGGGTGGTACACTTGATAATCTTTGCCAGTTTAGTTGGTGAGAGATGGTGTCTTAGTATAGTTTGATTTTTCATGTTTTCACTTTTCTTTTTACTGTGAAAAAGTATAAAATTTACTTTATTTTCCCACGTACAGTTCATAAGCGTTACTTACACCTGAAGTGTGTGCAGCCATCAGCACTGTATGTTTCTAGTCCGCTCTCTTCATCCCAGACGCTCCGTACTCATTCAACACTGACTCCCTTGTTCCCTTCTCTCCGTCCCTGATAGCCTCTTTCCTACTTTCCAGCTCTCTATAAATTTGCGTATCATGGGGACCTCATGTAAGTGGAATCGTACGAAATTTGTCCCTTTGTCTTTGGTTTACTTCACAAAATAGTTTTATTTTGACTTTCTCATGTGTGAAGTTGTTGAACATCTTTTCATATATTTTGAGCATCTTTTTTTCCCCGTCTTTGTGCACTGTGTATATATGTCTTTTGGTCATTTCTCTATCACATTTTTGGTCCCCCCCACCCCTGCCATTTTTAAAAGTTCTTGAATATACCAGATATGTTAGTAGTTTATAAGGTGTTGGGTTCTTTTTCTGCCATTAGAGCCTCTAAGTAGTTATCATGTGACATAGATGAAAGGCTACTGATTTCAGTAGATTTAATTTTTTACACATCTTGCTGTGTTACTGAACTTTTGAGTTAATTTTATCAATGGATTATCTGAGGTTTTTTATTTAGGTACTCTCTCCTTTGTACAAATATATAGTTCTCTTCTGGGGCACTGAGTGGCTCAGTTGGTTAAGTATCCAAATTAGGCTCAGCTCATAAACTCATGGTTTGTGAGTTCGAGCCTAACATCGGGCTCTGTGCTGACGGCTCAGATCCTGGAGCCTGTTTGGGATTCTGTGTCTCCATCTCACTCTGCCCCTCCCCCACTCATGCTCTGTCTCTGTCTCTCTCAAAAATAAATAAACATTAAAAAAAGTAGTTAGTTTTTCTACTAAGGTAATTTTTATATGCCCAATTAATCTCTCTTACCTAATTGCATTGCTCAGTTCTTACCAGCACAGTGTTGAATAGTAGGGGAGATAGTGGATTCCTCTTGGTGGAGACATGTCTTATCATTTTCACACTAAGTAAGGCACCTTTTTTTTTTTTTTTTTTTTTAATTTCTGAGAGAGACAGACAGTGTGAGTAGGGGAGGGTCAGAGAGAGGGAGACACAGAATCCAAAATGGGCTCCAGCCTCTGAGCTGTCAGCACGGAGCCTGACATGGGGCTCGAACCCATGAACTGTGAGATCACGACCTGAGCCAAAGTTGGACGCTCAACTGACTGAGCCACCCAGGCGCCCCAATAAGGCACCTTAATTTAGGTCTATAGTATGCATATCTATGTTGTTATGCTAAGGAACTATCAACTAATGTTTATCTTATTGTGTTCTTTTTGAAATATCAGGATTGATTATAGATGTTTTCCTTTTTCTTCTTTTTTTATTATAACTTTTTAAAATTTACATTCAAGTTAGTTAACATGTAGTGTAATAATGATTTCAGGAGTTGAACCTAGTGATTCATTACTTAAATATAGCACCCAGTGCTCATCCCAACAAGTGCCCTCCTAATGCCCATCACCCATTTAGCCCATCCCCCCACCTAAACCCCTCCAGCAACCCTCATTTGTTCTCTTCATTTAAGAGTCTCTTATGGTTTGTCTCTCTCCCTGTTTTTATATTATTTTTGTTTTCCTTTCTTTATGTTCATCTGTTTTGTGTCTTAAATTCCACATATGAGTGAAGCCCTATGATATTTTTCTCAAATTTCACTTGGGATGGTACCCTCTAGTTCCATCCACATAGTTGCAAATGGCAAGATTTCATTCTTTTTGATTGCTGAGTAATACTCCATTGCATATGTATACCACATATTCTTTACCTATTCATCCCGTCTATGGACATTTGGGCTCTCTCCATACTTTGGCTATTGTCGATAGCATTGCTATAAACATTGGGGTGCGTGTGCCCTTCGAAACAGCACACCTGTATCTCTTGGATAAATACCCGGTACTGGATCATATGGTAATTCTGTTTTTAATTTTTTTTTTTTTAATTTTTTTAATTTAATTCTAGGAGAGAGAGAGAGACAGCGTGAGCAAGGGAGGGTCAGAGAGAGAGGGAGTCACAGACTGAAACAGGCTCCAGGCTCTGAGCTGGCAGTCAGCACAGAGCCCGACGCGGGGCTCGAACCCACGAACTGCGAGATCATGACCTAAGCGAAAGTCAGACGCTTAACCGACTAAGCCACCCAGGCACCCCTCTGTTTTTAATTTTTTGAGGAATGTCCATACGATTTTCCAGAATGGCTGCACTAGTTTGTTTGCATTCCCACCAGGAGTGCAGAAAGGCTCCCCTTCCTCTGCATCCTAACATCTGTTGTTGCCTGAGTTGTCCATGTTAGCCACTCTGACAGGTATGAGGTGGTATCTCAGTGAGGTTTTGATTTGTATTTCCCTGATGATGAGGGATGTTGAGCATTTTTTCATGTGCCTGTTAGCTATCTAGATGTCTTCTTTGGAAAAGTGTCTATTCATGTCTTTTGCCCATTTCTTCACTGGATTATTTGGTTTTTGGGTGTTGAGTTTGATAAATTTCTAGATTTTGGATACTCCCACTTCATCAGATATGTCATTTGCAAATATCTTCTCCCATTCTGTCAGTTGCCTTTTAGTTTTGCTAATTGTTTCCTTTGCTGTGCAGAAGATTTTTATATTGATCAGGTCCTAATAGTACATTTTTGCTTTTGTTTCCCTTGCCTCTGGAGACATGTTGAGTAAGAAGTTGCTGTGGCTGAAGTCAGAGAGATTGTTGCCTATTTTCTCCTTTAGGATTTTGATGGCTTCCTGTCTTACATTTAGATCTTCCATCCGTTCTGAGTTGAAATAGCCACTTAAAAAAGTGGTCCAGGTTCATTCTTCTGCATGTTGCTGTCCAGTTTGCCCAACACTATTTGCTGAAGATATTCTTTCCTGCTTTGTCAAAGATTATTAGTTGGCCATATGTTTGTGGGTCTATTTCTGGGTTCTCTATTCTGTTCCATTGATCTATGGTTTGGTTTTTGTGCCAGGGCCATACTGTCTTGATGATTACAGCTTTGTAATACATCTTGAAGTCCGGGATTGTGATGCCTCCAGGTTTGGTTTTCTTTTTCAGGATTGCTTTGGCTCTTTGCGGAGATTTGTTTTTTCCTTTTTAATTCATCACTGGTATATGAATCTTATGATTTTTCTCTATATCTGTTAATTTGGTATATTTTCAAGTACTGGGCAAATGTTTTAAACTAATGCAAACACAGATAATATGGAATGTTAAATCCTCTTGACCTTTTAAAATAAATTGTAATCTTGTGGCTTGGTAGTTGGTTTTGCCTCCAGTGTTAGGAATTCATTCACCTGTGTTGTTGCAGTGAGGTGGACCTGGTGTCGTGGAGTGGGCGGGTGGTGGTGTGGCTGCGCAGAGATGGGTGGAGAAGCAGGCTTTTACGTACATGCATGTTGGTTCTGTTCCATTTTGGTTTGGAAAGCACTAACGGTAGAGAACGTGTAAGGGCTTTCTAGCTAGCCGGATTTCCAATTCCACTTCCTACACTTGCCCTCCTGTGACTCCAGGCATGTTACTTTACTTTTCTTAGCTTTGGCTGTCCCTATAGATGAAGAGCTAGTAATGCACAGGGAGGGATCAGACAAAACTCCTAGGCGAGGTAGATCCAGGGTTTTGGGGGCTGAAGCTTGTGTAATATCAGGGTTTTTTTGTGTTTTTTTGTTTGTTTGTTTGTTTGTTTTAAAGAAAATAACTCAAAAATATAAATAGATGCTCACAGCCTTGATAGTCAAGTTAAGTCTGAAGCCTCTGAAACTTAGTAATGTCACTAGTTTTGTTAATTCCTCCTCTGTTAGCCGAGGCGTTTTGAGACTTGGGATAACATATAAGACATTTCAGAGGGTGTATGGTTTCTAGTATTTTTAAGAGTTTCTTTTATTACTGTCATTGGAAAAAAAAAGTCCATTTGAACATAAAAGTAGACTTCTGGAATAGAAATAGGCTCACATTTTTGGAAACAGTTTTTAGAATGTGTTGACTTTAGGGCACCAGGATGGCTGAGATATTTAAGGGTTTGAGTTCGATTCAGGTCATGATCTCACGGTTCATGAGTTCCAGTCCCAAGTTGGGCTCTGTGCTGACAGCTGAGAGCCAGCTTCAGGTCCTCCGTGCCCCTCCCACACTTGTGTTCTTTCTCTCTCTAGAACGTTAAAATATATATGGAGAGAGACTCTACATTTTGCCTGTTCAAGTGAAGTAAACAAAAGTAGATATTGACTTCAAATTTTGTCTTTTGAGTTTTGATTTTCAGTGACATTTTCGTTAACCATTCTCAATGCTCCTAATGTTAATGCTGTTACAGGAAAAGGTCATATCTCAGATTAAAAGTACCTGCCCTAGGACGCCTGAGTGGCTGAAGTCAGTTAAGGGTCTGACTGGCTCAGGTCATGATCTTGCCATTCCCGAGGGAGTACAGGCTGCGCGTTGGGCTCTATGCTGACAGCTCAGAGCCTGGATCTTGCTTCAGATTCTGTGTCTCCCTCTCTCTCTGCTCCTCTCACCTTAAAAAATAAACATTAAAAAAGTAAATAAAAGTACCTGCCTGGTGTCCATAACTAGAACTTAGAGTAGATTGCAACCATTAGGGCTGTGGGAATCAGAGTGTTTCTTCCCCTCTCTTCCCTTTATTGACTTTAAAAAAAAAACAAACTTTGCTTGTTGTAGAGTAGTTTTAGGTTTACACAACAATTGCACAGTGAGTATCTTGAATTTCCATATCCTCTTTCTTTTTTTTTTTTTTTTTTTCTATGAGAGAGAGAGAGAGAGAGACAGCGTGAGCAGGGGAGGTCAGAGAGAGAGGGAGTCACAGACTGAAACAGGCTCCAGGCTCTGGGCTGGCAGTCAGCACAGAGCCCGACGCGGGGCCCGAACCCACGAACCGCGAGATCATGACCTAAGCGAAAGTCGGACGCTTAACCGACTAAGCCACCCAGGCGCCCCTCCATATCCTCTTTCCTTGCACACAGTCTCTTCCGGTAGTAACAGCTGGGTCAGGTTGGTACATCTGCTGTAGCTGGTGAACTGACTTCCCTAGTTTACATCAGGGATCGCTGTGTGTTGTATAGTTTGTGTGGGTTTTGACAAATACATAATGTTATGTTTCTACCTTAACAGTTTCACTGTCCTAAAACCCCCTGTGCTGTACTTAATCATTACCCCTTTTCCTCGTCCTGAGCCACTAGTAGGTAACCATGATCCTTCTGCTGTTTCTGTAGACTTTTTCAGAACACTGTATAGTTGGATTATACAATATGTAGCCTTATCAGATAGGCTACTTTCAATTTTTTTTAAGAGTTTATTTTTGAAGGAGAGAGAGACACAGCACAAGCAGGGGAGGAGCAAAGAGAGAGGGAGACACAGAATCTGAAGCAGGCCCCAGGCTTTGAGCGGTCAGCACAGAGCCTGATGAGGGAGTCGAACTGATAAACCATGAGATCATGACCTGAGCTGAACTGACTGAGCTACCCAGGTGCCCCTCAAATTGGCTACTTTCTAGTAATAGGAATTTAAATTTCCTTGTATCGTTTTGTGGCTTGATATTTCATTTCTTTTTACAACTGAATAATATTCTATTATCTGAATTTTCCATAGATGATTTCATTCTCTTACTGAAGGACATCTTGGCTGCTTCTAAGTGTCGGCAATTACAAATAAAGCTGGTGTAAACTTCCATGTGTAGGTTTTATGTGGACATTATATTTTAATACGTTTGGGTAAATGCCAAGGAACATGTTTATTGGATCATGTGTTAAGGCTGTGTTTAATTTGGTAAGAAGCTTCCAAACTCTCATTCAAAGTGGCTGTGTCACATTTTGCAATTTCTTTAAAAAAAAAAAATTTTTTTTAATGTTTTATTTCTGAGAGAGATAGAGAGAGAGAGAGACAGCGTGAGCAGGGGAGGGTCAGAGAGAGAGGGAGATACAGAATCTGAAACAGGCTCCAGAGTCTGAACTGGCTGTTAGCACAGAGCCCGACGCAGTGCTTGAACCCATGAACCGAGAGATCATGCATGAACTGAGCCAAGAGGCTTAACCGACTGAGCCACCCAGGCGCTCCACATTTTGTATTTTCATAAGCAATGAATGAGAGAGTCCCTGTGTTCTGTGTTTTTGTTAAGATGTCAGTTCTTCCTAAGTTGATCTGTAGATTAAATGCAATCCCAATCAGGATCCCAGCAAGTTAATTTTGTGGATATTGGTAAAGTGTTTCTAAAATTTATTTGGAGAGGAAAAAGACCCAGAATAGCTAAAAGGATACCGAAGAACATAGTTGGAGGACTGATACTACCTGACATTGAGAGTTAGTAATAAGTCTGTAGAAATAGACCAATGCCAGTATGGTCAACTGGTGTTTGACAAAAGAGCAAAGACAACTCAATGGATAAAACATAGTCTCTTCAGCAAGTGGTGTTGGAATGACTGGACGTCTACATGGTTTTAAAAAAAAAAAATCTTGACACATACTTTTCACAAATTGACTTACAGTGGATCATAAACTTGAATGGAAAACACAAAACTTTAAATTTCCAGAAGATAACATACAATAAAATGTAGGTGGTCCTGGGTATGGCGGTGACTTTTTAGATAGAATACCAAAAGCATGGTCTGTTAAAAGGAAAACATGACAAGCTAGATTTTTTTGAAATTAAAATCTGCTCTGGGAAAGATACTCTTGAGAGAGAAGGCAAGCCACAGACCAGGAGAACATGCTGGTAGAGCTTCTGTCTGGTAAAGGACTTCTATTTAAAATACACCATGAATTCTTAAAATGCATTCATAAGAAAATTAAAAATCCAGTTTAAAAATTGGACAGTCAGGGGGCGCCTGGGTGGCTTAGTCGGTTAAGCGTCCGACTTTCGCTTAGGTCATGATCTCGCGGTTCGTGGGTTCGAGCCCCTCGTCGGGCTCTGTGCTGACTGCCAGCTCAGAGCCTGGAGCCTGTTTCACAGTCTGTGACTCCCTCTCTCGCTGACCCTCCCCTGCTCACGCTGTCTCTCTCTCTCCTAGAAATAAATAAAAATATTAAAAAAAAAAAAATCGGACAGTCAGACATAGATACACAGATTGCAAGTAATCATCTGGAAAGATGTGCGGCACCAGCAGCCGTTAGGGACGAGAGCAGAACAGGACGCCTCTGTACCCCTATTTGCAGCGGCCGGGGTCCAGCACAGGGAACATTTCCACGGACTTGTTCTCAGCTTTGCACAGAGAAGGGCCTGCGCTGTCAGCGGCAGTAGCGTCGAGTCTCTGTCGCCCTGTGCCTTGATAAAAAAATATAATAAAGACCTTGACTTTTTGTTTGAAGTTTATCTAATCATACTCATTGTCTGATTGCCTGAGATGGTAAGGATGGGGTGTGGCTTTTCTTGATTTGTGGTATTTAATCTTCAAGATGAGGATTTTTATTTTATTCACCCCTCTCTCCCGACACATAGGAGACTTCCTGTGATCAGAGTGAAGGTTCTTGCTCATCTGAAGAAGAGGAGTGGAGGAGTGACAGGAGGAGTCAGAGTGACAGTGAAAGTTCAAGGTACCTGCTGCTGCTTTCAAAACATTTTTATTTTAAGTAGTTCCACACCCAGCGTGGGGCTGGAACTCATGACCCCGGGGTCAGGAGTCCCACACGGCACCAACTGAGCCGGCCGGGCACCCCTCCTGCCTGCTTTTCGTTGTCTGCATCTGCTCAGCCACCTAATTCTAGGCTTGGATGGACCAGTCCGTGAGGGGCAGTTGAGTTTCCACTACAATTAAAAGGAGAAGAAAACCAGGAGCGCCTGCGTGGCTCAGTTGGTTGAGCCTCTGGCTCAGGCCACGATGTCACCAGTTCATGAGTTTGAGTCCCACATCAGGCTCATTGCTGTCCTCACAGAGCCCTCTTGGGATCCTTTGTACCTGTCCCCTCCCATCCCCTTCTTAAAAAAAAAAAAACAACTTTTTTTTTTAACACATTTATAAAAAGAAGAAAACTGGATTAACATTTGTTTCTATAGAAGATTTTGGGGTATGTTTGGCTGTAAACATCTGAACCCAGAGGGTACAATGTAGTCTTGGCCGCAGTTGTGTAGAGCAGAATGCTGAGTGTGTGTGGTGAGACCACCAGTCTGCTCACTGTTAGTGTGTGTGTGTGTATTGGCCTTTAGTTTTGGGATCCAGATTTCATGGGATCCAGGTGTTCACATCTGTTCCTCCTTCTGGTAAAGAAAATGTCAGCTTCCCTTTGGCAGAGGCTCATGCCAGAGACCCGGGCATCTTCCTCTCTTCACAGCACAGCCATCACCAAGTCTCTGAAAGTGTCCCTTCCAAGTAGGACTCCGTCTGACTCCTGTTTCTATGGGTGCCGTGCCTGTCTAGACCACCGTGCAGTGCTCCCTTTTTCCTGTCTTGGCTTGTTTTATTCCGTTACGATTGAGGGGCTGGAGTGAGTTTTAGAACACTTGTCTTTTTTTTTTTTTTTTTAATAAATTTATCTTTGTGAAATATACATAACAAAGTTTACCATCTTAACCATTTTTAACTGTGTATTTCAGTAGCATTAAGTACATTCATACTGTTGTGACAGTATTACATTCAACAGGAATTCTCCACTTCCCTCCCCTCCCCTGGCAATCACTGTTCTGCTTTCTAGCTCTCTAATCAGTGTCTTTTAATTCACCTTCTCCTGAATTTTATTGGGCAAAGCAGGTGCTCTTAAGATTTTTCTAAATAGCTCTTTTTAAATAAACAGCCTTTGGAAATGTGTGTGTGAGTAGGAATGTTTTATTGAGCCTGAGAGGTGTGTGGTTGGCCAGCAGTGCTCTCAGTGGAGCCCTCTGTCATGCTTCTCTGCAGGTGCTGAAGCTGCTAGTGGCAGCGGCCTGTTTTCTAGATCTTGTTTCCTGTTTGACTCTGCTCCTGCTCCGGGCAGGGGGCTGGGCTTGAATCACTTCCTCTCTTGGATCTTTTGTCCAGTTCTGGAAAGTTGCCCTCTTGGCAAGGAACTCTGACCACTTACAACTTTGTATTTGCTCTGGCTACGCTTTCCTTGGGCTCCTCAGTATGTTCACTGATGATTTTTCTCATTCCAGTTAGAATTTGAGTCTATTCCTGAGCCACCTTTCACTCGAAACCACTACTCTTATGGTTCTGCATGATCTCTGCTGTTTCCATAATTACACTCCAGCTTCTGAAACAGGAGTCGTCGGTTGGTCTACATGTTGTCTTCCATGAGGTTTCCTCTGTATTATACTTATAAGAAAAAATTCCTCAGGCTTCCATCCTTTCCTGATTTCTAGGGTCAGTAAGGTTTCTGTCTCTTCCTCATGATCTCTGGTCATTTCAGTATTTGCTGATGGTAAAGGCAGATTGTTCAAGTTGAATCTTCCCAGGATCCTTCCTTCCCTCCTCTTTGTCTCTCCTCTTAAGATTGTGTGATCAAATTGCTGCTGGGGCTTAGATTCTGGCCCCCAACACACCCTATTCTCCTTTGCTAGTGACTCGTCATCCAGGTACTCCGACTGGACAGCCGATGCAGGCATCAATTTGCAGCCTCCTTTACGAACATCGTCACGTCGACGAGTTGCCCGCTTTTGCAGTAGTTCAGAGGATGAAATGTCTCCTGAGAATCTGTCTCCTCCAAAAAGAAGACGAAAGAGAAAGAAAGAAAATAAGCCTAAAAAAGAGGTAAGAGAAGTATATCTTTAAAAACATCTATTTACCCTTTTTAATCAAGGTTTTATCAAGTTTTCTGTCCATATTTAGAAATTAAAAATCTTGGGGAGATTAAGATTTTTATATTCTATTGACACTGTTAGGTCTTCAGGACTCGAATGTAAAATTCAAATTTATGTTTGGAAAAGCTACTTTATTATGGAGGCTTCTCTGTCGAATCTGCCCCCAGTTGGCCCTGGCACTGGCCCCTTCCTCAGTCTGACACTTAAAGTGGGAGGGAGCTCTATTTTGTCCAGAATCCCACAACTCTTTATTTTCTCCTGTTGATTTCAATACCAGAAATAAACTTCAGAGCATTTTAGGGCACTTTCTTCTTGTTTCCTGTGTCCTTGCCTTGTTTCCCGGTTTCATCTGCCACGTTCTCTTTCATTTGGCGCATTCACTTCTCCCACCTGTGATGTTCCTGTTTCTTACCACGTGTTCAGTGTTCGTGTCGTGTGGGTAACGGTCATTACGTAAAGATGCCACATCTTTGTATTCCTTACATATTGCTGTGTAACGGATGAGCCTGAAACTTAGCTCCTTACAACAGCGAGCATGTATTCATGTTTGGTGGGTCAGGAATCTGGGGGCCAGTAAGTTAGGGTGAGCTTTGGCTCCCAAGGTCATAGTTACACACTGGCTGGAGCTACAGGTGTCTGAACGTGTAACTGGAGCTGGCTGATCTTCTCTGAACCTTGTTCAGTTGGGCAGTTGGCTGGTAGACCCAGCTGCTCACCACATGGGCCCCTCCAAAGGGCTGCCTTGGGCATCTATGTGACATGGTGGCTGACTTGCCCGAGAGCAGGGGATCCAGGGGCATCAACAGGGGTCAGCCTTAATGCCTGGGACAGCTTTGTCTCAGAAGCCTCTCGTTGTCATTTCTGGCTTACTCTGTTTGAGTGAAGCAGTTGTGGGCTGCACCCGTTAAAAAGGAGGTGAGGAGGATCCACGAGTTTGTTGGCACATTTTAAAATCACCAGTCTTCAAACCGCAAGTCAAGAGGAGTCCCCCTGTGATGAGTAGTCCATGGTCAGATTCAGATGGCATCGCAGCAGAGTAGTCTGTCTGCTGGAGAGGATTTAGGTTGAAGATGAGCCCCCTTCCGTAGGGTGTCAGGTGTTGCGGAGAGTCCATTAGAAATCCGGGGGGGGGGGAGGGGGGCGGGAAGAGCCGGGCGCCGGCGCTGCTCTCACCAGCGGCCTGTGGCAAACACGCTCCGATGTGCGCTAAGGAGCCAGATGTGAGCCATTGAGTGACGTGACCATTCTCACCTGAAGTTTCTTTTGTTTGTCAACCACACCACGCACGCGTGCCCTTTCTGTCCTATTACTTTGTTCTTGTCCCCTGGCAGAGCCTGCGGAGGATGACGCCTGGGGAGCTTGCAAATATGGAGCATTTGTATGAATTTCATCCTCCAGTGTGGATAACCGACACCACGCTTCGAAAGTCTCCTTTTGTTCCTCAGATGGGTGATGAGGTGAGAGTAATAAAATTTCAAAATGTGAATATGGACCACAGCACAAAGTATTTTACCCTTAGGTTTTAATTTATTTTTAAATGTATACTTTTTGTAGGTAATCTATTTTCGACAGGGTCATGAAGCATATATTGAGGCTGTCAGAAGAAATAACATTTATGAACTGAACCCTAACAAGGAGCCATGGAGAAAAATGGATCTTAGGGTAAGATGGTCATGTTATTAAACCATTAAACATCGAGCACTGTATAGTTAAATTATTTATAATTATTTATAAATCCATTAAAAATAAACCTCGGGAAGGCATATTCCATTGCTGTCATTCTATTGATTTCCTACTTGAAAACTTTTCTGCCATTACCTTCTTTTTTTCAAATTTTTAAATTTAGTTTTTAATTATTTTTTAATGTTTCTTATTTCTGAGAGAGACAGAGAGAGAGCGCGCATGAGGAGGGGAGGGTCAGAGAGAGAGGGAGATACAGAATCCAAAGACAGCCTCCAGGCTCTGAGCTAGCTGTCAGCGCAGAGCCCGACATGGGGCTTGAACCCATGAACCGTGAGATCATGACCTGAGCCAAAGTCGGGACGCTTAACCAACGGAGCCACTCAGGCGCCCCTTCTGCCATTACTTTCCAAGCCTTCAGATCCAGCAGGACGACATGTCTGTCGGTGGTCTTGATGTATTGCTGATTGGCATATAAAGTTGTAAGTGTGTTAGAGTCACTCAGGAAGGCAGCTTGGTTAGTAAATGTCATTAGTGTTAAAATGGGTCTCTGGGACATGTATTCAAAAGAAGTGGCAGCTTTTCAAAACAGGAAATGCAAATCGGAAAACAGGTTGAACCCTGTGCACAGTAGACGAGGCTTTTGACAAGGCTTTAGCTCCCCTACACTTAACCAGTTTGGTTTTTTTTTTTAATGTTTTATTAATTTCTGAGAGAGAGAGAGAGAGAGAGACATACAGCGTGAGCAGGGGAGGGTCAGAGAGAGGGGGAGATAGAGAATCTGAAATAGGCTCCAGGCTCTGAGCTAGCTGTCAGCACAGAGCCCGACACGGGGCTCAAACCCTCGAATTGTGAGATCATGACCTGAGCTGAAGTTGGACGCCTAACCGACTGAGCCACCCAGGCGCCCCTTGGTATTTTTTTTGAACAGTGAAAGAAAGAGAAGACTTTTGCTAGCAAGTAGCAAAGGTTTTAGTTTGTTACTGGGTATTCACATTGGTGAAAGGACAGGGTACATGAAACCGCTCGCGCTTTGTAGAGGCTGTCCTGCTGATTGGAACTGAAACTGAAAAATATGCAGATGTTTTAAATCCGTGACTTGCAGTAATTTAGGAAATAATGGGAGGTGCAATTCCCCTGTTTAGAAAAGCAAAAGTTAGAAAAAGTCCAGATGTCCTGCAATATTGAATGGATCCAGTCATGGTACATTTTGCAGACTTGACTACGGTGTAGAGCCCACTGCATAATTGAGGCTTTTAAAATACTTGTTGAGTGAATGATGGTTAAGTTTTTATAATTTATTACTAAGAGAAAAAATGGAATGTGAAATGTTTGTGGCTATGGTAATAAAAATTTACAGACACTTGAATAAATACATCAAAATGTCAGTAGTGATCATATGTGGAATAGCATTGCAGTTGATTTTTTATATTTTTGTATTCTGTGTTTTTGATACTTTCAGTAACTATTAGAATGTGAAAACAACTACGTTAGCAAAGATAGCTGTCCTTTTTAAATTTTTTATAAGTTTATTTACTGATTTTGAGAGAGAGGGAGAGAGGCAGAATCCCAAGCAGGCTATGTGCTCTCAGTGCAGATCCCGATGTGGGGCTCGATCTCACGAATGGTGAGATCATGACTAAGAGTTGGACACTTAAGGGACACTTAAGGCACTCCCAAAGATAGCTGTTCTTAACTCTCCTTCGTCTTAAAGGTGCTCCATCTTGAATTTGGCTTACGATATGTTCTGATTTATTTAGGTCTGTTTCACTTATTACTAAGTCTCTAAGTACAGTTGATCCTCATTCACAGATTCCACATTTGAGATCTTGCCTACTTGCTGTGTGCTGTTTGTAACCCCGCATCAGTGCTCAGGGTGCTTTCTGGCCATTTGCAAACACGCACAAAGTGGCCAAAAAATTGATTTGCCTGACCAGCATGTTTCCTCCTCAGGTTGAGCAAGGTGATACCTTCTTGTTTGAGCTCTCACATCATAAATAAGTGTCCTTTTCACAGTCTATTGAATGCAACATAAAACTTTTTTTGCATTTTTATGCTTTTTGTTGGTAACTTGCTGTTTAAAATAGCCCCCGAGTGTCATACTTAAAGTGCTCTGTTGTGTTACTCAGCACAAGAGTGTGAGGGTGTGCTTTCTGGAGAGAACACCTGTGTTAGATAAACTTTTTTTGAGCATGAGCTAGAAGTGCTTTTGGCTGTGAATTCAGTGCTCATGAATCAACAACATCTTAAACGAGGTGTCTTTATCTGAAGACACACGTAAAAACAAGATGATGTGTCTCTAGGAAGAGAACAGAGCCAGAAGGAATTCAGATGATTCACAGTATTGGTCTGTAGATATCGTGCTGATCAGTGACTTTTATATGTTCCTTCTAAACACTTTGTGATATATTTTCTAAAGTGAGTATATTCCTTATGTTAGAAACGGTATTAAATGTCTATCCTGAAAAAGATGTGAAGACAACTTTTAGCGAAAATGTTGTTAAATTGGAAGTCTGACTTAAAAGTTGACTTAGTGCAACAATATATGGAAAATTATAGTCTTGAGAAATTACTTTATTTTAACCACTTCATTCTTTTAAAAATGTCTGTTAAAGGATCAAGAGTTGGTCAAAATAGTTGGAATACGATACGAGGTTGGGCCCCCTACGCTCTGTTGCCTCAAACTAGCATTCATAGATCCTGCAACTGGAAGACTTTTGGACAAATCTTTCTCTATTCGGTATGTGTTACTCTTTCTTTACGGAATTATTTAATGTTTCCTCGCTGATTAGCGTGTCCTTTCTATAGCTGCAGGGTAGATAGTAGAGCGCTCTGGACAGCCTAAGGTGGGAGCTGAGGCTCGCATAGCTGGGAGCCCGCTAGAAGGAAAAGTGGTGTGCGGTAGCCACAATTAGGCATTGGCATGATTTATACCTTTTCCCATGCCACTAATGTGTGGAGAACTCTGGCTATAGGGGACTTGACGTCTGTCTTTGTTTTGAGAAAATGTTAGAACAAATGATTTGCAAAACATGTGTTGTCCATTATGGTGGCCCTTAGCCACATGTGGCTCTTTAGCTCTTGAAATGTGGCTGATTTCAATGGAGTGTGATGTTAAGTGTATGTATGCACTGGGTTTTGAAGACTTGGTAGGAAGAAGAAGAATGTAAATAGCTCATTATTTTGTATTGATGACCTGGTGAAACCGTATTTAGGATATATAGGATAAATTAATTTTACTGGTTTCTTTTTACTTTTTTAAATAAAACTAGTCAAAAAGTGAACATTAGAAATGCAGCTCCCCTCCTTTTTCTTTTGGACATTGTTGCTCTAGACTGTAACCTGCTGTGCAGGAGCTTAATAACCTTTTATTTCTGTTTAGATACCATGATATGCCGGATGTCATTGACTTTCTTGTGTTGCGTCAGTTTTACGATGAAGCAAGACAGAGGAATTGGCAGTCTTGTAAGTCTGTCCTTACCGAGTCTCGTACACCCTGAGAGAATGGTCTCTCAGTTTATTAGCCTGTTACTTTGGTTGTCGTCCTGCTTATTATGGTGGATGCAAACATGTGAATTCTGGAAAGAAATATAAGTGCCTGGAAACATTTTTCGCTTTACTTTCCTTAATAGACTCTGTTAGCCGCACAGCGTCTCTCGTGGGGGCTACTTCTCACTCGCTGACTCTGTCCTTTCACTCATCCCATCCTGCAGTGTTTCCTATCTTTAATGTGGCTGGTCTAATTCACAGATTATCTTGTGATCTAAAACAGTCGGGGAATTGAAAAATAATGCAAATTATTTCTAATCTGCATTATAAAGAATGCAGCCTTGCAGGAGAGTTCATTCTCCTCTGATCAGTTTTGGTGACTTACTAGGAACAGTGAGTTGTACTCAGGCCGTGTCATCTGGTACACACGTTTGAAGTGATGTTAAGGCCTCATTAATTTTCCTAGTTTTTGCTGCTTTTTTCTACAGATAGTTAGCTTTTAGTACAAATTCCCTGAGCTACCCCTGTTTGAAATGAAAGATTGAGAATGTGGCTGTTCTCAGCAGACTGTTTTTAATGGCAATACCAACAAGAGTCGTCAGGATTATTTTGGGACTACAGGTAAAGGACATTTTTATTGAAGAAAAACATCTAGTTACTCACAGAAACAACAGAAAGCAGACTCCAGTCATCTGGACCGTGCAGGAGTTAACAAGGCCGGTGGCCAAATTCTGAGGAACTTGAAGGTTGCACATCTGTTCTGTTTATCCAGCCCCCATGGCAGCTAAGCTGGAAGCTCTCTTCTGTTCCGCCCACACGTGCATCCAGACATTGTTTTCAACTCTCTTCTTGGGAGCTGAGCCCTAGAGATGGGTTCCCACTTGCCCCTTGAAATTTATGTCTTTGTTTTATTTTTGGGATTGGGAAATTAACATACCAGATCTTTTAATTCAAGTTTGCTCCCCCATAAAATCTGACCTGTTCTCCCAAAGTTGCTTAATTCTGATTTACTGTGTTAAGAACTTTACTAAGCATGTTCATCCTACTCTTGCATAGGAAAAAATAGATTTTTTTTGAGAATTCTTAAAAGCCAGGTTTTATCTTCAGAAAAGTGATTTCTTAAAGCTCCTTTTAAGTGTTATCTTACAGTGAAGAAATATTTTTATCTAAACTGAAAGTATCTTCTGTTCTGTTTGTTTGTTGTTTTTTTTTTTGAAAAATTTTTTTTTAAAGTTTATGTTAGAGAGAGACGGAAGGGCAGGGAGAGAGGGAGAGACAGAATCCCAAGCAGGCTCTGTGCTGGTCATGCAGAGCCCAGCGCAGGGCTCCATCTCACAGGCTGCAAGGTCATGATCTGAGCCACGATTAAGAGTACCACCCAGGTGCCCCTCTTCTAGTTTTAAATAAATAGGAAGGAAAGTTATTATAAAGTTGATTCTTGGTATCAAAAACTGGCTTTTTAAAAAAAGTTTGTTTTGAGAGAGAGATGGAGAATCTTAAGCAGGCTCCATACTCAGCATGGAGCTGGACGTAGGGCTTGATCCCACAGCCCTGGGATCATGACCCGAGCTGAAATCAAGAGTCAGATGCTCCACTGACTGAGCCACCCAGGTGTCCTGGGTTTCTAGCAACTTTGAAAAGTAAAAAATATACATAAAAGTCAGGTTGACATGAATTTAAAAAATATTTTAAGAACCTCAAAACAAGCAGCTCTAGTATTTGTGATGTTGCTATTTTTTTCAGTTTTAGGGAGTTCCTTGTAAACATACTTTGTTAATACTGTTTGTGGGTATTTTGTTACATAAATATTCTTTCTTAGGAGTGAAATATAGCTTTAAATTGGATACCATTTCTGTATAACTCCCCTTAAAGACAGAATTGTTAATGCTGGCGAAGCAGCTTTTTTTTTTTTTTTTGTTACTGCTTGTGTTTTGAGAAAGGTAGAATGGATGGAAAGGAAGAGGCAGGGTTTAGACAGCAGTCTGTGTGCCTTCCATAACACGTGAGGCCGAGCTCACCAACAGTGCGCTCTTCCAGAAGGCACGCCACTGTGTGACACACAGAGCGTTGCTGGAGGCAGTTGGCGCCTTTGGTACATACAGTTACTTTGGTTTGTGGACGGGGCCTCCTAAGAACTGTTTCCTGCTTTTATGTATCCTGTTGAGATAAAGACATTATGTGGGTGTTTAATCCTTCCAAATAATAAAATATGTAAGCATTTCCTAGGGTACATCTAGAACTGATTTTTAATGTAAAGTCTTAAGAATTAAAATTCTGTTTTAGGTGGAAATTTCATATAGGGACACCTTTAGAATAATTACGGATTAAATTCTAATACCTTTATATAATATGTTTTATTCAAGAAATACATATTTCAGAGGTATTCAGTATACTTACTAAGCAAGTATATATATATATACACAAGTATACTTTGTGTGTGTGTATGTATATCTATATGTATAGATATAGATATACATACACACTAAGCAAGTATATTTTGGTCATATACATTGTTACAGAAGATTGTTGAGTTTTGTTAAGCTTTGTTCTTTGTTCCATGTTGAAAATGCAGTAGAACCTATCTTGGAGAAGTGTTTGGATCCACTAAACAACAGAATCCAGTCAGAATCATTTTAGTCTGTTGTACTGTGTGGTTATACACCTTCAGTAAATTGCTCAGTGTGACATTGTATCTTTTTACATTTATTTTATTGCTGAAGATTGCTGGAAAGTGAGGAAGGATGGCTAATTGTAGGACTAAAAGAGTAATTTCTTTTTTATCTATATCGTGATATTTCATCAATTAAAAATGTATCACAGACACGTGGTCATCTTTTTTAGGTGACAGGTTCCGTTCTATCATTGATGACGCTTGGTGGTTTGGAACGGTGCTAAGTCAAGAGCCCTACCAGCCACAGTACCCAGATAGTCATTTCCAGTGCTACATCGTCAGGTCTGTATGCGGTTGAAAATGGATTCTCTACAAACATTCGCTCATTGTGGCGAGTGGCTTGATGGATAGTATGTTTCAGGTTAAAGACCACGATTTAGTCTGTCCCTGAGTCCTGTCCGTCTTCTGCGTGCAGTGTCTCTGGGCCGCCCCGGCTGCTTGCTGTTCACCGGAACCCCTGGGGGGCAGGTTCTGCTTGCTCCCCGCTCCTGTTTCTGTAGCCTCCAAATAGCCCCTTGCTTAGGCACACACGTTACGTCCTTTCCCCTCTTCAAGGAAATTTTTGCTGCTTTTCCATCGGCTATGGAATAAAGTCACATTCTGAAGCATGGTGTTCAAAGCTTCACAGGGCCTTTGAGTGTTTTTCACCTACCCTGGGTACAAGCCACGCAGCATTTCTGACTTTGTCTTTGAAACCACCATCCATTTTTAATGCTTTCTTTTTCACATGGTATATCCTCCTAACAAACCTTACTGCTACCATTTAAACTTGCATTGCTACAGTACGGTTTTCACATTTTCCTTTTGTTTACTATTGTAGTGGACACCTAGGTATTAGCCACAAGTTGTTTTCATGAGCGGCTAACTGGACTTTGTTTGTTTCTTAATAGGTGGGACAATACTGAAATTGAAAAACTTAGCCCATGGGACATGGAACCAATTCCTGATAATGGTATATAAATTTTTTAAGTTTTAGCAGACTCATTTTTTAAAATATTTTTTAAACATTTATTTTTTTTTTTTTTTGAGAGGGAGTGGGAGGGACAAAGAGAGGGAGAGAATCCCAAGCAGGCTCCACGCTGTGAGCGCAGAGCCCAGTGTGAGGCTCAGACTCATGAACCATGAGATCTAGACCTGAGCCGAAATCAAGACTCAGATGTTTAACCGACTAAGCCACCCAGGCACCCCATTGTATATCATTTTTAAATAATGAAAATATTTTTATCTGTTTTCAGGAACTGTAAGGTTTACTAATAGTCAACAGAATTAATATGTATCTGGCTCATTAATTCTTACCATAGGCTTCCAGTTTGATGCTGACTGCATTTTAGTGGCCCACTGTCATTTCTTACATAACCCTGGCTAGTTGTTTTTTAGAATTTCTCTCTGTTTGGGCTGGTTTTGTATTCACTCATCATCCAGGGTTTGCATTTCTGGTGCTGGTGTTAGAGACGTGCTGTGTGGTTCTCAGTGCATTCTGTCAGGAGGCACATGGTGTCCACTTGTCCTGTTACTGGGGCTGTTAACCTTCATCATGTGCTGAGCTGGTGTTGGCCCGGTTTCTCCACTATAAAGCAGCTGCTTTCTCCTTGATGGTGTCATGTTGAGTTTTTGACAACTTAATTATACATTTGGTTGATTATTTTTCCTCTTGTTCTTTTTAATGGAATTTGTAGTTGATCCACCTGAAGAGTTAGGAGCTAGTATTTCTGTCACTTCTGATGAGCTAGAGAAATTACTCTACAAACCACAAGATGGTGAATGGGGCCAGAAATCGAGAGATGAAGAATGTGAACGAATTATTAGTGGTATAGATCAACTTTTGAATCTTGGTAAGTTTTTAGCGTGGAACGTTTCATGTTCAAGTTTTCCTTTCCACAAAAGTATTTGTTTTGTAAATGTTTATTTTTGAGAGAGAGAGAGAGAGACACCTGAGACAGAATGTGAGGAGGGGAGGGGCAGAGAAAGAGGGAGAGACAGAATCTAAAATAGGTTCCAGGCTTTGAGCTTTCTGCACAGAGCCTGATGCAGGGCTTGAACTCACGAACTGTGAGATTATGAGCTGAGCTGACCAACTGACTGAACCACCCAGGTGTCCCTCCACACTAAAATTTCTACTTGCTACTTTTTGTTTGGGCCTGCATTGTTCATATATATATATATATATATATATATATATATATATATATATATATATATATATACATATATACGCATTTTTTTAAATTTTATTTATTTCTAGGAGAGAGAGAGACAGCGTGAGCAGGGGAGGGTCAGAGAGAGAGGGAGTCACAGACTCTGAAACAGGCTCCAGGCTCTGAGCTGGCAGTCAGCACAGAGCCCGACGCGGGGCTCGAACCCACGAACCGCGAGATCATGACCTAAGCGAAAGTCGGACGCTTAACCGACTAAGCCACCCAGGCGCCCCAAGCCTGCATTGTTCAATGTGGCTCTCTTTTTGAATAATTTGCAGAGAAATAATCTCTTAAGGGTAGTGAATTTATTAAAATTTTTTGTCTGTCTTCACAGACATAGCAGCAGCTTTCGCAGGGCCAGTTGATCTGTGTACGTACCCGAAGTACTGTACTGTAGTAGCTTATCCAACTGATCTCTACACAATTCGAATGAGACTCGTTAATCGATTCTACAGGTTAGTAAAAACCTTTCAAAATAGTTTGAGAAGGCATTTGGTCATCCTGAGTGGAGTGAATGGAAGTCGTGGTTGATGGTGATAGTGGTGGAGTGGGGGCTGATTCACATTATTTTCTGTTTCACTCTCTTTCATTATAGTGATCTTGTGGTCTTATGTGGTCAGGCACTGTTTGAAGTTGGAGAGAAGTCGGATTAAAAAAAGAATCCATGTTCATTCATCACCCTTTAGGAGTCCATGTTTGTTATGAATTACGTTAAGTAGTTAGACAACATTTATTTGCATGTTAGCAGCTTGATTTAAAAATAAAGTTGAATTTTAAAAATTGGCCTTTGAAAGATTGATACCCCAGAGTCATCAGCTTTTTATCTTTGGCTCCTAGAGCACTGATGAGTATAAAATTTCCTATTCTCAGTGATTAAAAAAAATTTTTTTCTTGTTTATTTTTGAGCAAGAGAGTGAGACAATGTGAGTGGGGAATGGGCTGAGAGAGAGAGGGAGACATAGAATCTGAAACAGGCTCCAGGCTCTGAGCTGTCAGCACAGAGCCCGACGTGGGGCTCGAACTCCCGAACTGTGAGATCATGACCTGAGCCGAAGTCGGACGCTTAACTGACTGAGCCACCCAGGCGCCCCGATTCTCAGTGATGTTTTAAGTAATTGATAGTATTTTATTTATTAGAATTCATCTACTTTGAGAAATTACCATTTTAGAAAACTGACTTCTTATATTGGTGGTGTCCGTTTTGTCTCTTAGGATTAATGATATTTAACACCTTTTCTTCTTTGAGTCTCAGTAGCTTCGGTTGTGCCTCTAGACACTGTGAAAGGGAAGGTTGCTCTGTTGGTTTTCTGGATGTGATTGAGTGAACTGTTAAGATTTTTGCTCTTTAAATGTATTCTCTGTGGTTTAGGTTCCAATATAATTGTTTATAAGTATGATCAGGTTGATAGCATTAGAAGGTAGTTCATTGTAACTTTGCACTTAGGATGTAATATATTAATACATGCTGGCTTAACGAGCTGAGATTTTTTTTTTTAACCTGGTTTCATTGTTTTCGTTTTCTGACTCCTAAATTGCCTACTTTTTATTTTGAAGGAGGCTATCTGCATTAGTTTGGGAAGTCAGATACATAGAACATAATGCCAGGACATTTAATGAGCCTGAGAGTGTAATTGCAAGATCAGCTAAGAAGATAACTGACCAACTTTTAAAATTTATCAAGTAAGTTACCTCCTATTACAGATGTGGAAAGTGACTTTGCATATTTATACCTCTTGCAGCCATCCAGTTCTTAAGTTTTGTTCCCTGAATTATACCCTTTTAATATGCTATATTAAATTACTGTACGTATTTATTGTAATTATACGTTCAGTAAGGGCATGGAAAAAGAATCCAATTTTTTCTGCTTTCTAAAACAGGAAATAATTTTATACTAAGAGTTGCCTTCTATATGCCCTTCACCTGGTATCCCCTTAGGTTAACATTTTTCATGACCGTGGTGTCCTTTTGACCCATGAAGACATTCTCCTTGGTGTAATACTAATGGCTGCACATGCTTGCTTGCACTGGGAGATCAGTTGGGAAGAGGATGGAAAAGGGGGATCTGAGTTTTGACCTCATCTGTTCTAATGAACATCCTCTCTCACTTTGGACACGTTGCCCAGCCTGTTTCCTTTAAAATTAATGAATTTTCTGTGTGATCTTCATGCCTTTTTACCATAGCCATAAAAATTGTGTGGAAGAATTCTGTGTTGGAGAAGATGATTTATAAACTGTGCCATCATTTTTGCTATGTGGCTACAAACTGGGAAGTAACTGGTTCCAATCTCTCTTGCTTTGCTGGGTTGAATCCACCTCTTTCCTGGATGACCTGGATTTATTTCTTCTTCCCAGAGCTTTGATTTTTTTCTACTTCTGGAAACTCACATACCCATTTTCATCTTCTTCATGCCTAGATATTCCTACTTCAGCATTCTTTGTTCTGTGTGTACAGGGAAGTTAAGATCTAATTTGCTTTAATTTTTGTGTCTCCTCTATTTTATCTGCAATCTGTGTTCCTGGTACTCACTGTATGAATATTCCTAGTGATGTGTAGGAAAACTCATCTTCACATTCATCCAGTTGAGGCTATACATAGATTATTTCTGGATTACCAGCTTAATTTTTATACATACTTAGCTGGGGGACCAAAAACTTATTTCAGTATTCTCAGATGGTCAGTTGTTTCCACAGAGGGTAGATTAAAAGGCTGACATTCCTCTGCTTGAAATTAGGTGTGCACACCTAGGGAGCTGTTTATATCTTTTTTTTTTTTTTTTAATGTTTTTTATTTTATTTCTAGGAGAGAGAGAGAGACAGTGTGAGCAGGGGAGGGTCAGAGAGGGAGTCACAGACTGAAACAGGCTCCAGGCTCTGAGCTGGCAGTCAGCACAGAGCCCGACGTGGGGCTCGAACCCACGAACCGCAAGATCATGACCTAAGTGAAAGTCGGACGCTTAACCGACTAAACCACCCAGGTGCCCCGGGAGCTGTTTATATCTTAACCAGTTGTTTGTGTCTTTGACACCAGCAATGACATCTGCATACTCTTAAACCTGTGACAAATTGCTTTTTAGGAATCAAGACTGTACAAATATCTCAGAACTTTCTAACACTTCTGAAAATGATGAGCAAAATGCCGAGGATTTGGTATGACTGATGTTTGTCAATTTTATAATGATTTCTGTTCATTTCAAATGGTAACTTAAAAATATTGAGTGAAGTAGACCGATAACAATTCTTGCTATATTCCAATGAACTAATGAAACTATTTTTGATAAAAATATATTTTTAATTGTCTACATGTTTAGTGAAGTAATTTGTTTTAACCAGTAATTGATACCAAATAAATAACATACGTCTAAATCAATAAAGTAGCTGAGGAATATGTCCTCTACTTTTGCAATATCCAAGAGTTGGATTTAATTTAAGTACAAATAAATGAAATTGACTGTGCTCACAGTACTCACAAGTTCCTCACTTAAGGTGGTATCAAAGTTCAAGGCACATATCAGTCGTGTTGGGTAATTTCACTTCATACAGAATCGAGCAGGAAGTTGCAGGAGTTGCAGGAAGGATAATCTTTAAAAACTGTATAGTGTCAATTTCTACACAGGCTAATTTCTATTGGAATAAAAATTTTCTTATTCTATAGGGAATAAGAAAATGTGTAGAGTATGAAATTCAGAAACTGTAGGAGATGGTTTCTGGGGGTTTTATGGATAGAGAGAAAACACAAATTGGAAGTTGCTCATGCATATCCTACTTAGGTCCTGCACAAAGCAACTTTTTATAGCTCTCTTTTGGAATTGATGCAAAATTCCAATTGATGTACGTTCCTAGGGAGTGTACAGGGTTATTAAGAATGGTTGGTTCATGGGTGTCTGGGAGCCAGAAAGGTCTGATTGGGTCTGCCTTTTGAGATTTTTGTAAACAAGTTAAATCCCTTGTAAGACCTAATGTCTTTGATATGCTTTTAGATTATTATAATTCAAATGAGAATGTTAACACTTAAGGTGCTCTGATTTTTATTCCTAGGACGATAGTGATCTTCCTAAAACATCATCTGGAAGAAGGAGAGTAAGTTAATCCGCCTGACCTTTGATGTTTACTTATTCTGTGTTTTGAAAGCAGCCTAAGAATTCAGGTGTTAACTCTGAAAAGTTGCATTGATCTGGGTATTGAGTATTAACAGAAATGGTAAATCACTTAAAGGTGCATAGTTAGGGAAGGTTTGGTGGAAGAGTTGGGACTTGAACCTCGTTCTCAGAATGAGCTGGAGTGGGAGGAGGTCACGCAGAAAGTAAGGAGCTGTTAGGACTTGTGTCAGAAAGTAGGCATGTGTGGCATGTCGACAGGCTGGTGACAGAGCACTGGGCCCACTGGTGTAGGGACTGAGCGTTGCAGTGAGCAGGGCAGCTGTGTCTGGCTGTTATGTTGGGAGTGGATGTGATCTTGAAAATCAAGGATTTCATTTAAATTTAAGGGAGAGACTCAATTTCACAACCATAATAGATGAATAGACTTTGAAGGATAACAGGAAGGGGACTAAAGGAAGTGAGGAGTCTTGCAGGAACTAGAGAGTGCAAGGTGGGAGCCTTGTGTGCAGTGGGGAAGTGGGGAGGGGCAGCCCTTGTGGGGAATGTTCACTAGGGTTTGGTGAATAAACCTTTTTTTAAAATGACAGTTGTTGGGTGGAAGGGCTTCAAGAGAATGATATATGGATGTAACAAGTTTCCGATACTGGGTTTAGTTATAAATTTTAGATACTTAGTTTGAATTGCGGTGTCACTAGCAGCTCTGACGGTTCTGTAACACGTTAATTAAAGGAAAGGTAATTAAATTTTTTTAAATGTTTATTTTGAGAGATACACCGTGCTAGTGGGGGAGGGGCAGAGAGCGGGAGAGCGAGAATCCCAAGCAGGCTCCCCACTATCAGTGTGGAGCACAACATGGGGCTCAGTCTCACAAACCATGAATCATGACCTGAGCCAAAGTCAAGAATTGTACACTTAACCAGACTGAGCCACCAAGGCACCCCTAAAGGAAAGGTTATTCATTTAAAAATGCTTCACATTTAATTTTTAATTTTTTTTTTAACGTTTAGGGGTTTTTTGTTGTTTTTTTAATTTTTTTTTTTAATGTTTTATTTATTTTAGGAGAGAGAGAGACAGCGTGAGCAGGGGAGGGTCAGAGAGAGAGGGAGTCACAGACTGAAACAGGCTCCAGGCTCTGAGCTGGCAGTCAGCACAGAGCCCGACGCGGGGCCCGAACCCACGAACCGCGAGATCGTGACCTAAGCGAAAGTCGGACGCTTAACCGACTAAGCCACCCAGGCGCCCCTTTAACATTTAGTTTTGAGAGAGAACATGAGCAGGGGAGGGGCAGAGAGAAAGGGAGACAGAGGAGCTGAAGTGGGCTCTGTGCTGACAGCAGAGAGCCGATGTGGGGTTCAAACTCATGAACCATGAGATCACGACCTGAGCCAAAGTTACACTGTCAGCTGACAGCCATCCAGGGGCCCCTAAAAATGCTTAACATTTAAAATTCTGTCTAAATGCTGTTTAAATGTAAGCTCTTTATCATACTCCTTTTCCTAATATGTTTGCCCCCAAATAACCTTGAGAAGTTTAACTTGAGGTATTGTCATCTGATTGTCATTTTCATATAATTTCATTTTTTGTCCATGTAATTTCATTTCTAAACAGAATCCCAGGTGTTTAATATCTGTATAGTATTTGTTTGCTGTGGCCGCCATAGCAAATTACAAACCCAGGGACTTAAACAATAGAAAAAAAAGACATGGTCTTCTAGGGCTGCAGATTAGAAGTTGGATACGGGCTCACTGAGCTAAAATCAGGGTGGTGGCATGGCTGTGTTCATTTCTGGAAGCTCTAGGGTAGAACTCCTTTCCCTGTATCTTTTAGCTTCTAGAGGCTCTTGTCTTCTCATCCTTTATCTTCAAGCCAGCAGCTTGAAATCTCAAAGTCTCTGGCTCTGACCCCTCTGCCTCACTCTTAAAAGGACTTTTGTGGGCACCTGGGTGTTCAGTTGGTTAAGCATCTGACTCTTGGTTTTGGCTTGGGTTGTGATCTCCTGGCTTTGTGGGTTCGAGCCCTGCCTCAGGCTCTGCGCTGACAGTGTGGAGCCTGCTTGGGATCCTCCCACCCTCCCTCTCTCTCTCTTTCTCTCTGTCTCCCCCTGTCTGCTTCTCCCCTACCCCGCTTGTGCTGTCTCTCTCAAAATAAATAAACTTAAAAAAAATTTTTTTAAGAAAGAAATCACCTTTGTGATTACATTGGGCCCATCCTGGTGGTCCAGGACAGTGTTTCCATCTCAGGATCCATACTGGTGATCAGATCTAACATGTACAGTGTAGGTCATAAGTTCTTGAATTGGATGCAGATATCTTTGGGGCCATTCTTGAGCTTACCACATTATCCAGTGTGATCCTTCACATTCTGTGAAAACATTTTCTAAACTTGGGAGATAAATGGTAGAATGAAAAAAAAAAGTGGAAGAATGAAAACCGAATGTGACATTACGGGGTTTTACATCAAAGTAGATCCCTTTAAAGTAGATAGAAAATGAAACTAGCCACATTGTTGTAGTACTTACGGCCACAGCTCACGTGCGTTTTTACCACCGTACTATACCATACCATAGTGTGGCGTGTCCAAGACGGAAAACACTTATAATACTGTGAATGTATTTTTAGGTCTGTGATTGGAGAAAAACGAGCATCAAAGCGACAAGCTATGTTGAAAATAACTGGAAGAAACAGTGTAAGGAACTAGTGAACTTAATTTTTCAGTGTGAAGATTCTGAACCATTTAGACAACCTGTTGATTTGGTTGAATATCCAGTAAGTTGCCATTGTTTGATTGTTTGGGCCTTCTTTTGTATAGATTGGGGTGGAGGTATTTAAATTAAACTTTAACAAGTCAGATGTCTTAGGTGCATGTTCACTTGGTTTCTCACCACTAAGTCAGCTGCGGAAGAGTTGTATCACACAGTTGTTTTTGAATGTTTAGAGACATCCTTGTAACTTGGGCTAAGATGTAGTCACTGCTACATCCCATTGGGAGGATCCTACCTGTTTGTTTATTCCCTTAGTAGGCTCAGCCCCAGGAAAACTGTAAATTGGATAAAAGCATCTGTATTCATTCCTCCAAATATGAGAATGGAATGACCTTTAAAAAAAAAAAAGATTACAAAGCACAGATTTACTGTGAAAGCCTGGGAATTACTTGAGAGTCTAAAGAAGGAAATGAAAACCGTTTCATATCCTACCAGATCTGTCATTTTGGTATATTTCTTGTCTGTATGTCTCTTTTTTTAAAAAAAAATTACGATTCTTAAGGTCCTTCCAACCTTTTTCTCTTCTCTAATTTTGAAATATTTTAGAGATCTGATGCACTTAACACTTCTAAAAGTAGGAACTGAATCTTTGAACTAATTAATTGTTTTTAAACCCTAGGACTACCGAGATATTATAGATACTCCGATGGATTTTGGAACAGTAAGGGAGACTTTAGAAGCAGGAAATTATGACAGCCCTTTGGAATTTTGCAAAGATATCCGGTTGATATTTAGCAATGCAAAAGCATATACACCAAACAAAAGATCAAAGGTAATTTTAAAAGTGGTTCTCAAGAAAAGAGCGCGTGGTCTGTGTTGATGGTCCTCTTCCACTTGTTGGTAGGTGTTGGGAGATTAAGGGTGAGTGAGGAGGGTGACCACACTGGCCCGGCCAGATCCCTGCCGCTGTGCGCTCAGCACAGTTCCTGCCCGCCTCTCCTCACGTCCTGGAAACAAGTGGGAATCGGAGGCCGTGAGGCCGCCAGTGAGAAATGAACAAATTTGAACTTGATACATAGGGTGGGAAAAGTCAGTTTCTGTGCACGTAGGAATCTTGAAGAGCAGATCAGAAGTTTACTGATAGAGTCTGGAAGGTGATTAAAAGTAAGGAAAGGCTGAAGTGGGAGTAGGGCTCCTAAAGGCACAGTAATATTTCCAACCCAAAGACACCTGAGCCTTCTGATTATTGGAGAACACGGGTAGTGAGTACGCCCCTCAAGTGATGTGAGAGTGTTAAGTGTTGGATAACTTCACAACTTGTGGAAGCACAATGAATAGACAAAAAGTGTACATAGTTTCTCAATGAATTCTCACAAATCTCACAAACTCTTGTAGCCAGTATGCTGGTAGTCTAACAAATAGCAGTGATTTGAGAAGACTTTAGAAAAGTAAAGTACTTGCTTAATATTATAGCACTTTGTCTCTGATCAGCAACTATCACTGCTAATAAGTAACCATTTTTCCCTGATTTCACTTTCTATATTATTCATCACCAGACTCCTCTGTGGTATTATTTCTCAATCTGAGAACTCTTTCCTTGGATTCAGTGTGCAGATTTCACATCATCTTAAATCAGTTTAGCATCAAGTCCAACGTTTTTCCAAGTTGGTGCTGTTGTCAGTATTCACTGTTATTGAGACTTTCTTTCCAGAGACCAAGTAAATTTCATTCATGCCTTCCTCTCCTTTATTTAAAATATTAATTGAGGATACGCCATAAATTGAATAATTTATTGGATTTTTGTATATTATCAGAAATGCAAAATTGTGGTTAAATATATGTAACATAAGGCTTTATTATTTTAACCATTTTTAAGAGTATGATTTATTAGCATTAATTATATTCACAGTGTTCAATGATCACTGCTTTTTCTAAAACTCTTTCATCACCCCAACCATGAAGGAGTAACTCTACGTTCACTCCCCCCTTACTCCTTGGTAAATGTCTCATCTATTTTGTCTGGATGCACTTGCCTATTCTAGATATTTTATATAAATCAAATCACATAGCATTTGCCATTTTTTGTCTGGCTTCTTTCATGTCTGGCTCCAGTAACTTAGCAGAATGTTTGAAATGTTCGTCTGTGGGGCGCCTGGGTGGCTCAGTCGGTTAAGCGTCCCACTGCGGCTCAGGTCATGGTCTCACGGTTTGTGGGTTCGAGCCCCGCGTTGGGCTCTCTGCTGACAGCTCAGAGCCTGGAGCCTGCTTCAGAGTCTGTGACTCCCTCTCTCTCTGACCCTCCCCTGCTCACACACACTCTGTCAGAAATAAATAAAACATTAAAAAAAAAAGAAACGTTCGTCCATGTTGTAGCATGCATGAGAACTTTATTCCTTTTTATGCCTGAATAATATTCCATTGCATGCATATGTCATTTTATTTATCCGTTCACTTCTTGATGGACAGGTGAATTGTTTCTATTCTTTAGCTGTTAGGAGTAATGGTGCCATGAACAGGGCCCGTACCATCTGCAAACAGCAATAGTTTCACTTCTAGCTCAATAATCTGAGTGATCTTTCTTTTTTCTTTTTGTCTAATTGTTCTGACTAGAATTTAAAGTACAGTATTGAATAGCAGTGGTGAAAACAGGCAACCTTGTCTCATTCCTGATCGCAGGGAGAAAGATTTTCAGTATTTCACCATCGTGTATGATGTTAACTGTGGGGTTTTTTCATACATGCTTTTTTTTCCTTTTGAGTAGCCAATAACTTTAGTGCCCATTTTTGTTACATGTTGTTCAACTCAAGTGTATTACTGAATTTTATATAAAACCTAATGAGAAGACAGATAATATGAAAGTGATTCTTAAGAGAATCAGACTTCAGACTTAATGTGATTAAGAAAATAAAATCACTTGTTAAAACTGGTGACTTACGTTAGAATTCAGATTTGAAGGACAGGAGTAAGGTATACACAAAATACTGCAAATAGTTACCAAAGATCGCTTCAGATGAAGTGGGGTTTTGTTTGAATTTCACATGTATATGCAATAGATATATGTGTGTGTATATATATTTATAAAGTATATAAGAAATTGCTGTATCTCACACATTTAAAAAAAAAATATGTATTTTAAATGTTTATTTAGTTTGAGAGAGAGTATCCCAAGCAGGCGCCTCACTGTCCATGCAGAGCTGGATGTGGGGCTCAAGTTCACGAATGGGAGATCCTGACCTGAGCTGAAACCAGAAGTCAGATGCTTAACTGAGCCCCCCCACCCCCCAGGCGTCCCCCACACTCTTTGTTCTAAAGCTTCTCTAGTGTTCGAGTCTCTCCACCCCCTGCCTGGTGCACCAGAGTGATTGAACATTAGACTTTGATACTTCTTTTTAGGAATGCTTATGAATGATTAAAGACTACTTCCTGTAAATACATAGCTGTGCCAAAGGTATTTATCGGAGGACTGAATAGCATGTTGCTATTCTTTGATATTATTATCAAAACTGTTAAAACACCGTGTCATATCTATTACAATTCTAGGACCTGTTTTCTTCTCCTGTGGCAAGATAGGCTTTGGCCTGTAATCCATGCTTGGATCTACGTGGCCTTACAGGCAGTCAGATTGCAAGTTGGAAACTGGGGTGAAGGTGCCTTTGTCCCCTTGCCCCAAAGACACACTGCTCTCTTGCTGCCTAAGTAGCAACCCTAAAAGTAGCCAACTTCACATCTAACTTTAGGAGAAGGGGATAGCTTTTGGATTTGTATATGTAAATGTGAAAATGGGAGCAGCCAGTTGACAACCACTGACCTATAGACTAGACTAAGTCCTGGATTCTAGAGGATTCATTTTTAATACTCTTCATCTGAGTGGTATGTGTTTGGTACTGCCCGTTTCTTGCAGATGTCATTGAAGGAAGGGTGGGAGGGATGAAATAAGTAACAACTAATGTCTATAACAGTGATATAATAGTTTGCAATTATGATCTTTTTTGTGAAAGCATTTTACAAGATATTTTGTGGTTCTAGTTTTGCTTTCATATCCTTGCAGATTTACAGTATGACCTTGAGATTGTCTGCCTTATTTGAAGAAAAAATGAAGAAAATCTCCTCTGATTTTAAAATTGGTCAAAAATTCAATGAAAAACTTCGAAGAAGCCAGAGGTTCAAGCGACGGCAAAATTGTAACCGTGTCAGTCAGGCTAACAAAAATAGCAGGTGAATTGTTTATTTCAGGCTTTGTATGCAATTATAAAAACTTGAGGTTGTGGTATTTCTTTAATTTTATTATTCTACAATGATTAGGAGTACAGTATATTCCAAAAGTGTATTTTTTTTTTTATGGCTTGTAAGCACTGTGTACATATAGAGAGAGCTATTGTATAATTTGTAATTATGTAAATTTTTTTTGGCATTTAAGGGAAAACTATAGATTTTACTAAGGATTAAAGTATCATTTATGGGGCGCCTGGGTGGCTTAGTCGGTTAAGCGTCCGACTTTCGCTTAGGTCATGATCTCACGGTTCGTGGGTTCGAGTCCCGCATCGGGCTCTGTGCTGACAGCCGGCTCAGAGCCTGTGACTCCCTCTCTCTCTCTGACCCTCCCCTGCTCACGCTGTCTCTTTCTCTCTCTCTCTCTCTCCCCTAGAAATAAATAAAAAACATTAAAAAATTTAAAAAAAAAGTATCATTTATGTTTTACATAAGATCTCCTTTTTATAATACAGAGAGTAAGGTGATTACTTTGGGTGTTGAGCATTTGATTGTGTAAGAGAAATAGCGATTAGACGTGGTGTACCTTATTGTTTCTGAGGGTTAGTTATAAAGAAGACATAAATAATGCAGGGCTTTTTCTCGGCAGGAATTTAATACTAGTTTATATTCTGTCATCTCTGTGTAGGCTGTGTTACTGTCTGGTTTCCAGGTCTCTCCGAGGTTGCAGTGTGAAAGCAGAACTGGTCCTGTGACGTTGGCGTCCAGGCTGGCCTTGAACGTGTGCCGCACCCGTGATGGGTGTCTTCATGCGTGTTGTGGGGATCACGCTCTGCATCTCCTTTCAGAGCCATCTCCTTCAGATCAATACCATTTAAATCTCCTAAGTTCTCCTTTAGTTCCTTCCTTTTTGTACACTTGTTGTCAGATTGTGTCTGTGTATGTTTTATCTAGTTTTTTTTCAGATTGGTTAAGGAAAGAATAAAAACATCACTGACACTGTTAATCATAATTGCCCACGTAAATTCCCTTTCCCAGTGGGTCTAATTTCTTTGTGTGGGTTTGAGTTATTTCAGCCGGGGGTCCTTTCGTGTTCCCTGTAAGGCGGATGTGCTAGCCGTTAATTCTGACCGTTTTTCTTCGGGCTAATTGTGCTGGACATAGAATTCCTAGTTGACAGTGTTGTTGTTTTTCCTCCCAGCACCTCTCCCACTGCCTGCTGGCCTCCGTTGTTCCCGACAAGAAGTCCGTGCTCAGTGCTGGAGGTTCCCTCCCTCGTCCACCTGGAATGGCTTTTCTCTTGCTGCTCTCGCAGCTCTGTCTGCATTTTGCAGCTGACTTTGATGTGTGGAGGGATTTTTTCAGCTTTGTAGAGGACTGTTTTTCATCAAATCTGTGTGGTTTCCAGCCATTACTCCATTTTTTTCTGCTCCTTTCCTCTCATCTCTGAGCTGCCATTATACATATGTCGGTGTGATGGATGGTCTCCCACAGGCCTCCGAGGCTCTCCTCATTTCTTTCCCTTCTCTTTCTTTTCTTCAGATGGGATAATACTTACTGACCTACCAAGTTCACTGATTCTTATACCAACTCACATCTGCTGTTGGGCCCATCTTGTGAATGTTTATGTCAGTTACTGTGCTTTCCAACTCCAGATCGCTGGTTTGGGTTTTGTAATTTCTTTATCTTTATTGATATTTTCTGTCATCATGCTTCCCTTTAATTCCATAAACATGGTTTTATTTGGTTCTTCAAATGTGTTGATAGTAGTTGACTTAAATATCTTTAGCTCAGTCTCTGGGTCCTTTCAGGGACAGTTTCTGTTGACTGCATGTCTGCCTGAGTAATGGGTAGGCTTCCTTGTACTGTTCTGTTGGAAACGGGGCATACTTAATAATAGGGTTTTCTTGTTGCTGTTTGTTAGCATGTTGTAGAAACACTGGACTGACTCTCCCCTCCCTCTGTGATGGCGCTTGTTGCTGGTTTTGTTTAAGTTTCCTTAAACCAGCTCTGTAGTCTGTTTTCCTGTTTCCAGTGGCAGTGTTAAGCCACTGAAATTTTTTTATTTTGAAACTTTTTAAAAACTTTTTAAAAACTTATTTTTTTATTTGAGAGAGAGACAGACAGAAAATCTTTAGCAGGTTCCACACTCATTGTGGAGCCCGGCACAGTGCTCCATCCTAAGACCCTGGGATCGTGACCTGAACTGAAATCAGTTGCCGGATGCTCAGCCAACTGAGCCACTCAGGTGCCCCTTAAAAATTAAAAAGAAAAAAAGAAAGAGAAAGAAAAATTGGGGGGGGGCCTATTTTCCTGGGTGCCTTCCCTGACTTAGCAGAGCTCAGTGGTCAGGGTATGTGCTTACACACTTCAGGTAAGCCCTCCACCCTTTTCTGAAGGAGGCCTTTGTGTGAAATGAGGCAGACTTCACTTTCTGCTTACGTTTTTCAGGCATGAGAGCCTGAAGGCCAGCGAGGGACTCTCAAGGTCAGCCAGGGACGACTAAGATAACAGGGTTCTCCCCACCCTTTCTTGAATGTTTGTGGGACCTTTCACATCCCCAGGAAGATTTTGGAGCTTTTCAGACTCCTGTGACTGTCTCATTCTGTAGCTCTTCTGTTTTTGTGGCTGAACTCTGTTGCTCTGACCAGTTGCACAGGCTCGGGCTCCTTTGCAGTTGGCCTGGCTGGATTGCCACCGGTGAGTTTGGTGCTATTTGGTGAAGCTCCCGAGTCAGGCCAGCGCCCTCTGCCTCCTCATCCTGGTCCTGAAAGCCGTGACACAGAACTGGGGTGTTTGTGTACCTGGGAGGAGCCCCATGTTAAAATGCCAAAACTCCAGTAAAGGTTTTTTCTTAGATTCAGAAAGTTTTTTAGAATAGTCTTTCATTCATTAGTGCCTTTCATTGCTTTTCAGAGTTGAGAAATTGTTTTGGATGATTTTGGCAGTTTTTATCTTTGCTTTTTGGGTGAGAGGATTTGCCAAAGTGCTCCTCGCATCCCTGCCCCTGTGCTCAGGATGGCAGAGCCACACTGACCTGCTCAGGTGTGCTCCTTAGCTGCAGGTAAATGAGTTGGGCCCATTCAGCTGCATTGGAGCCCGTAACTGGGGGACGTGCATTACAAGGTACTATGTGGGTCCCTCCCCTTTTTATCAACTTAGAATTTTGAAATAATTTCAGAAATACAGAGACCTTGACGAATAATGCAAAGAACTCCTTTATACTTTTTACCTGGATTCAGCAGTTTTTCCTAGTAGGCCGCATTTGCTTTACTGTTTTTATTTATTTATTTATTTATTTATTTATTTATTTATTTATTTATATTTTATTTTATTTATTTCTAGGAGAGAGAGACAGCGTGAGCAGGGGAGGGTCAGAGAGAGAAGGAGACACAGACTCTGAAATAGGCTCCAGGCTCTGAGCTGGCAGTCAGCACAGAGCCCGACGCGGGGCTCGAACCCACGAACCGCAAGATCATGACCTAAGCAAAAGTCGGACGCTTAACCGACTAAGCCACCCAGGCGCCCCTGCTTTACTGTTGTTTTATCATTTTGTTGTGTTTTTTTCTGAATCATTCAGAAGAATATATCTGACACCTTGCTCCTTTAATCCTAAATATTTGATGTGGGTTTGTTAAAAATAAGGTTCTAGTCACATCTTACTGTATTTCTTCAGTTGACCCAATAATGTCCTTAGGGCAGATGTTTTTTCTAATCTAGACCCAAGTAAGGATCTTGTGTTGCATACAGTTTGTAGTCTCTATGGTCGGTTTGGTTTTGTTTTGTTTTGTTAATATTAACTCATTTAATCATCATCCAATCTTATTTTTTATTTTTATTTTTTTTTTAAGTAATTTCTGTGCCCAGCATAGGGCTTGAACTCATGACCCCGAAATCAAGTCCCATGCTCTACTGACTGAGCCAGCCAGGCACTCCTTTTTAGTTTGTTTTATATTACTATTATTTATTTTGAGAGAGTGCTTGCATGTTCACAAGCAAGGGAGGGACAGAGAGAAAGGGAGAAAGAGAATCCCAAGCAGACTCTGCGCAAACTCATGAACTGCAAGATCATGACGTGAGTGGAAATCCAGAGTTTGGCCCTTAACTGGCTGAGCCACCCAGAGATTCCTATTTTATTTCTTAAGGTTGGTTGGTTGGTTGGTTGGTTTGTTATTTATTTATTTATTTATTTATTTATTTCATGAGCAGGAGGTTGGTTGGTTTGTTATTTATTTATTTATTTATTTATTCATTTATTTATTTATTTATTTATTTATTTATTTCATGAGCAGGAGAGGGGCCGGGGTGGAGGGGAGGTGGAGAGAACCCAAGTAGGCTCTGTGCTGTGAGCCTAGAGCCCGATAGGTGGAGAGAACCCAAGTAGGCTCTGTGCTGTGAGCCTAGAGCCCAACAGTGGGGCTTGAACTCACAAACCGTGGGTTTGTGACCTGAGCTGAAATAAAGAGTCGGTCACTTAATTGAGCCATCCAAGCACCCCTCTTTAGTGTTAGTCAGGAATTTTATTTTCTACCTTTGTCTTCTTAATTAATTTGGAGAGTATGGGTCATTAATTTTATAAAAGGTCCCCCAGTTTGGGTTTTTACTGTAGGAGTTTTTAACTTTTTTGTTTAATTAAAAAAACTCTCTTGCTTTGAAAAAGAGAGTCTTAGCAGTTAAGAAGGACACAGGATGAAAAAGGGAATAATTTTACTCCTCAGATATCCCTTTGTCTTCTGTTTAAGAGGAAGTTTATGATGAGTATAAGCATGTAATTGTTTCCTTTTTCATTTATTGGTCTGCCCTTTAGTTGATAGTAATAGAAGTTAATATTTTGGGGTTTTTTTAATTGTCTTATTTTTTAATAATTTATTGTCGAGTTGGCTACCTTATATTGTGTACAGTGTAGTCTTGGCTTCAGGAGTAAATTTCCATGATTCATCACTTAAAACACCCAGTGCTCATCCCAGCAAGTACCCTCTTCAGTGCCCTTCACCCATTTTCCCTGTCTCCCCCCAACTCCCTCCCCCATCAACCCTCACTTTGTTCTCTGTATTTAAGAGTCTCTTATGGTTTCCCTCCCTCTCTTTGTAACTTATATTTCCTGCCCATCCCCTATTGTCTTCTGTTAAGTTTCTCATATGAGTCCACATATGAGTGAAAACATGATACCTTTTTCTGACTCACTTATTTCTAGAAGTTAATATTTTGACATAAAACACTTGAAATTTTTTGATTATGGTAAACAGTTACTGCTTAAAGAACCTTGTGGTTGTCTTTAAGCTCAGATGCCTTAGATACAAAGCTCTTTTATCTTTTTGTTTTAAAGGAAAATAGGGTTCCTCAACATGAATATTACCCAGATCTGTAATTTAAAACAAAAGCCTGTCTTGTCCTAAACTCCCACCCTTTTTCTTGATAATCCACAGCTCAGGGGTCAAACACAGGGAACTGGTACTTAGAAGTAAAAAGATTGGTCTTAGAAAAAACTAGCTTGTTCTGAAATTTTTTTTTTTTTTTTTGCCTTTGTTCTTTCTGGTTAGGTTTTGTTGATTTCTCCTCTTATATACTCTTGTACGTATATGTCTATACATGTAAATAGACCAGAAAGTTGTTTCTTATTGAGACTCAGATTTGTAATATGAGCAAATGCCTGTATTACACAGATGTTGGCTCCTCTTAGCCAACTCTGTGTGATTTTCTGTAACTTGGGTCATTTGTTCATTACTCCAGTTTGGAACAAAATGATGTCAAATTTAGAGTAAGAATATCTGTAGTGACCCGTATCAGAATAAGATGTTAACAGAGAATATTTTAATATTTCGATCATAAAATTTTTCTCAGGTTATGGAGTAATACACTTCTATTCAGGCATTCTCTGTTTAATTAAGTTTTCTTTCCTTTGTTCATGTCTTTGACCAGAAATCTTAAACAGAAGCGGTTAAAATCTCAGACAAAAGTGACTGCTGAACTGGTGGGCGCTCCTGCCCAGTCTCCCTCCGGGAGGGCTGCCTGTGCTGCGGGCCACAAGACCAGCGCTAGTGTCTCCTCGGGCATGACTTCTGAGGACTCCTCAGAGTCGGCAGGATCGTCAGGAAGAATGAGAAGACTTCGGCCTGTCACTCTGAAAAATGGCTCAACGTTATCTGGTGAGACGGGAACATAGTTTCTGTCTAGCACTTGAGCGTGTAGCACTGCTGTTACTCTGGGTTCAGAGGAGGGAACGAAGAAGACTGGCTTTGAGGTTTAAGGAACCTACAATTCAATGGAAGAGTCAAAAGTAGCAAATATGAGCAGTTAAAATATGTTTGATAAGTGCTGTTCTTTGCAAATGGTGCAGCCACGTTCTGTGCAAATTTGAATCTTACAAATTTTAAAAAATGAGATGACAAGTATCACACTTTGTATGCAAAATATGCTTTTGGTGGTTTTTCTTTAAATTAAAAAAGAAAGGCACGGTAATCATGTGATTATGAAACTGGCCTAGTAACTTCTCTACTGTTTACGTTCTTGCTGTTTGGTAGTAGGACTGCCACGGTCCTGACCCTTGGTCGGTGTTGTGGGCGTGAGGCTGCGCAATGTGAGTCCTCCCGTTGCCCTGAGGGGCTTGGCAGCTTCCAGCGGCAGTATGGGCTCACAGGGGTAGAAGGCAGCCACACATCACACAGACCGGCAAGCCTGGCAGAAGGGTTTGGATAACCTATTTGGGTCTCTTGATGAGTAAGGAAATCACATGATGAACTGTTTCAGGAAGATCAGTCAGTTTGGCAGTAGGAAGCAGGCAAGGGGAAGAGTCTGGAAATGGAGCCAGTGTGCTGGGAGGGGAGTGGGATAGGGCCGTAGTCAGTGGCACACAGCAGAGTAGTTTCACAGGAAGTGACACTGCCCAGGGACGGGCACCCTTCTGTTGCAGCCACCTTCTTGAACGCGGAGTTGGGTTGTATTGTGCAGCAAAATTTTGTCTTGGCAGCCTCTCCTACTCCTTTTCATGAAGCTTTCCTTCCAGACGTGTGTGTAAGAATAGAGGGGACAGAGGAACGGGACGCTTGGTGTCGTGTGCAGTGCGTCACACGGGAGCATGCGCTCATGCAGGGGAGTAGTGGGAAGGAGTGAGCTGTACCGACTGTTGACAGTGTTTACCTTGTTGTGTCCATCTCCCCCTCCCGCTTTGCTGGGCATTTAAAAATGACCCTTCTTGAGCTGAAAGCATGTGGTGCCGCTGTGCGGTGACAGGGCTTACCAGCGAAAGGCTCAGAGTCTGTCCACTGACATGTGGGACTTAAAGTGGTTGTCCTGCCTACAGGAGCTACAGGAATCACTTGTCCCATAGGACAGCAGGAAGTGGGGGGGAGCTGATGACACTCTTAGATGCGACCTTGTTTATCAAATATGCAAACTGTATTTTCTGAATCCAACCCAGGATTAATGTGTTACTTTCAGAAATAAAGAAAACGAACTTGATTTGGAATGCTGTTGATGTGGCTTTTAGTACCAAATTTTTATGAGCTGTTTTTTTTTTTTTAATTTATTTTTGTGAGATTGAGATGAGAGACTGTGGGGAAGGGGCAGAGAGAGGGAGGGACAGGATCCAAAGCAGGCTCCGTGCTATCAGCCCACAGCCTGATGGACGGCTTGAACTCCTGAACTATGAGATCATGACCTGAGCTGAGATCAAGAGTCGGACCGTAACCAACTGAGCCGGGCGTCCCTATGAGCTGTTCTTTGAAACAGTTTTTACAAATATAATCTCTTTTGAGTATCTTGAGAATCTGCTTTTAGTCTGTTGTTATGAAATAGAACTGCTTGTGTGTGAAGATGAGAATGTACGTGATGAACTGTTGATGCTTTATTTTTCTTAGAAAGTGAAATGGAAGATTCCTTAGGTAGCTCTTCATCTTCATCTTCGAATAGTTCAGAGGAAAGCAAAGAGAGTTCAAGACCTCGTGAATCTTCCTTACGTAGTGGGCTGGCCAGAAGCAGTAATCTCAGGGTGACCAGAACCAGAGCTGCTCAAAGAAGAACTGGTAAGGGACTCAGTGGTTGGGACTTTGGAGGAATGTGTATCAAGAGAATCCATAAGCTAAGCATGGTGTGATTCACTGTTTTTAATGCATCTACATGTGATTAAATGTCTTTAGGTTTTTTGAAAATTGAGATATAATTGACATATAACATATTTTAGGTGTAGAACATGATAATTTAATATTTACACTACAAAATAATCACGATAAGTATAATTACCGTCAGTCACTATACATAATGATAACAATTTTTCTTTATTTCTTGTGATGAGGACCTTTAAGACTTACTCTTAGCAACTTTCAAATCTGGAACAGAGTATTATTAACTGTGGTCGTCATGTTGTACATTACATCCCTATGACTTCTAGCTGGAGGTTTGTACCTTTTGACCTCCCCTCCCCCCACCAATCTGTTCTCTGTATTGGGGAGCTTGATTTTTTTGGTTTTAGTTGTTTTGTTTGGTAGATTCCACAGAGAAGTAAAATTATACAATATTCTGTCTTTCTCTGTTGACTTAGTTTGCTTAGCGTTAACACCGTCAGGGTCCATGTATGTTGTCACAGATGGCAAGATGCCATTCCTTTTTATGACTGAATAATGTTCCATTGTATAGATATACACCACATCTTGTTTTCTGTTCATCCATTAATGGGTGCTTAGGTCGTTTCTGTATCTTGACTTTTGTAAATAATGCTGCAGTAAAATTGGGGTCCATATATCTCTTTAAATTAGTGCCTTAGTGGGGTTCTTGGGTGGCTCAGTTAGTTAAGCGTCTGACTCTCGACTTTGGCTCAGGTCATGCCCTGGCTTTGGGCCCCATGTTGGGTTCCATACTCAGAACCTGGAGCCTGCCTCAGATCCTGTGTCTCCCTTTTTCTCACTCTGCCTCTCTTCCGCTTGTGAGCACGTGTGCTCTTTCTCTCAAGAATAAATAAACAGGCACCCGGATGGCTCAATTGGTTAAGTGTCTGACTTTGGCTCAGGTCATGATCTCGTGGTCCATGGAGTTCGAGTCATGTGTTGGGCTGTGTGCTCACAGCTTGGAGCCTGGAGCCTGCTTAGGATTCTGTGTCTCCCTCTCTCTCTGCCGCTCCCCTGCTCATGCTCTCTCTCTCTCTCTCTCTCAAAACTAAACATTTAAAAAAATATTACACATATATACATAAATCTTAAAATATTTTGGGTAATTATATGTATGGTTTGCACATTATCAATAAGTTGCCTTTTTATCATGTTGATGATTTCTTTTGCCTTGCAGAAGCTTTTAGTTTGAGGTAGTCACACTTGTTTATTTTCGGTTTTGTTGTCTTTAATTTTCGTGTTAGATCCAAAAAAAATCTTTGGCAAGATCAATGTCAAAGAGCTTATTTACCAAGCCTGTATTTTCTTGTAGGAGGTTTGTGGTTTCAGGTCTTATGTTCAGGTCTTTATCCATTTTGTGTTAATTTTTGTGTGTATGGTGTAAGATAGTAATCTCGCATTATTCTTTCACATGTGGCCATCCAGTTTTCCCAAAACTGTTGAAGAAAATGTGCTTTCCCCTATTGTATAGTCTTGCCTCTTTTGTTGTGAATTAATTGATCATATGTGCATGGGTTTATTTCTGGGCTCTCTGTTCTGTTCCAGATTTAGGACTTTTTGGATTTAGAAAGGAAATCCGTTTTGGGGTTAAGAAATAGAGAACACCAGTTCTGAAATAGTAACGTCATTACAAAATGTTGAAATAAGGAACACCTTCCTAACCTTATTGCTACTTTATTTCTAGGTCCAGTTTCCTTAGAAAATGGATGTGGCAGAAAAGCCACTCGCAAGAGAGTCTATTTAAGTGACTCGGATAATAATTCATTGGAGGCTGGTGAGAGTCTAAAAGCCAGGGCTGGAAATACCCGGAAAGTGCTACGGAAGTGTGCTGCTGTGGCTGCCAATAAGATAAAACTGATGAGTGACGTGGAGGAGAACTCCAGCTCTGAAAGCATCTGTTCTGGCCGGAAGCTGCCTCACCGTAATGCTTCTGCTGTGGCCAGAAAAAAGTTATTACACAATTCTGAAGATGATCAGAGCTTAAAATCAGAAATTGAAGAAGAGGAGCTAAAAGATCGCAGTCGACCGTCACCATCGTCCAGTTCTCACGCTGCCCAGAATGCTGTGAATGACTCTGAAAATGGGGATTCAGAGTCAGAAAGTGACCTACGAGTGGCCCGAAAAAACTGGCAGGCCAATGGTTATAAGTTGCATACTCCAGCAACTTCTAAAACAAAATTTCTCAAGATAGAATCTTCTGAGGAAGACTCTAAAAGTCACGATTCAGATAATGTAGAGAACAGGACTGCTGGTCCGTCAACTTCTGGGCAGAAACTTAAGGCAAAAAGCATCTCCGAGGAAGAAGAGGAAGCAGATTCTGAACCAAGAAAGTATGCTGGTAGGAAGTACAACACAGGACGCAAGAGTCTTACTTTCCTTAAAAAAGCGAAGATCTTCAGTGATTCTGAGGACTCCGAATCCGAAGAGCAAGATGGAGAAGATGGCCGATGTCACGAAGTGGATACGAATCCGATCAGAGAGGGTTTGAAGTGTGAACCGATTGCTGGGCCCCAATGTTTCTCAGATCATGTATCTGAGACTGATTTGGATTCAGATGATGACAAAACAAAAGAAAAACTCAACAGTTTTGTGAGAGGTAATTCAAAGCCTTGGCTTCTCGGTGTACCCTCAGCGCCCTCCTCGCCTACAGCACATGGTGTTTGTGTTTCCATGAAACTCCTCTTGCCGGTTGTTCTGTGTCTGCCCGGGGCATTCTCCAGCACCCCTTATGGCCTGTGTGCGTGTGTAACTGGTTGTCCAGTACGTTTATCTTTGTTGACGTGGCAGGCAGCCGTGGCCATCACAGCCATTTCTAATGAAGATTCCACTTGTGCAGGCTGTGGGTTTCGAAAAAGCAGAGGCAGGCATGTTTACAGGCTGTGGCCTTACCTGTTAAGATGAGACGAGGGGCGCCTGGGTGGCTCAGTCGGTTAAGCGTCCGACTTTCGCTTAGGTCATGATCTCCCGGTTTGTGGGTTCGAGACCCGCATCGGGCTCTGTGCTGACTGCCAGCTCAGAGCCTGGAGTCTGTTTCAGTCTGTGACTCCCTCTCTCTCTGACCCTCCCCTGCTCACGCTGTCTCTCACTCTCCTAAAAATAAATAAAACATTAAAAAAAAAAAAAAAGATGAGACGGGAGGGCAGGACTGGTTCACTGGGCGGGATGTGGCGGTAAGAGCGGCAGCGGCAGCTAGCGGCTGCGCACCAGGGGCTGGGCCTCCATGCCGTCCGCTTAAGGACCCGGTCAGTCCCCGTAGCGTTCGTGGGCTGCGTAGTACTGCCGCTGCCCCTTGTACTCCCAGCCACCCTGCGGCATGGAGAGGTGACAGCCCCTCGCCCATGTGAAATCTTGCTCTGAGTAAGTGGGGACCGGTGAAGCCTTAAGGAGCAGGAGGTAGCCGAAACTAAGCCAGATGGAAGGTATTTGCTGTGGTTGCAACTTGTGAAGTGAAAAAATGTTTCAGGGAGGCCGAGAGGAGGTGATGAGCATGTGGAGCTTAGAGCCGAGGTAAAGGGGGTTCAGGCTGCGCTCCCGGAAAAAAACTATTTCAGTGTCTGCTGTGTGTGTGGCCATGGGGGGTTGCAGCTGGGAATGGGGTCTGCCCCTGCCAGTGCTGGGGCTGGACCGAGGTCACTGCTCTCACGTGGCAGCCCAGCACCTTCACTGCCGACCTCCTTCCGAGTTAGTAGGCGTCCTGGACTTCTCTTGTTTAAAACGTTGAGCATCTGAGTCCTTTACACATGTTCTGAGAGATTAAAGGACTCCTTCTCGTTTTTAATTTTTAGATTCTGGGTTACAAGACCATGGACAAGGCAGAAAAGGTTCCAGGAAAAGGGTCTGCTCCAGTGACTCCGACAGCAATTCAAAGGTGACTAAGAAGTCTTCAACCGCCAAAACGGGACCGCACAGGACTCCTCGAAGACGTGCCAGCACCGCCGCCAGTAAGATCAAGCTCATGAGCGACGCGGAAGACGCAGGCAGTTCGGGCAGCGTGTGCACGAGAAGCCGACCGGGGAGGAAGAAGCCGCCCGCAGCCGCCCGTGCCTCGTCGTCCCCGAAGGTGCGGAGTGATTCGGAGGGGGCCGCAGGCAGCGAGGCGCCGGACGAGCCGTGTGCTTGCAGAGGGGGGCCGGGGGTCGGACCGGGGGGCCCGGCGGCGGGCAGCTCCGACTCGGAAGGTGCGCGCGGTTCCGAGCGCGGGAGCGGGCGCGCCCGGGGCCCCGGGGCGGACGGGGCGCCCTCCAAAGCCCGGAATTCCTCCGGCGGGCCTGCAGGGGAGGAGCCGCAAAGCCATATTCCGGGGGGCGAGAGGGGCCGCAGGGCGGCCGCGGAGGCCGCTGCGGAGCGGAAGGCGGCCGCGGAGAACAGCTTCGAGGAGGAGCTGAGCTACGGGCTGCGCAGGTGGAACGGCCGGCGGCTGCGGACCTACGGGAAGGCGCCGCCGCGGAAGGCGGGCGCGGCGGGGCCCGAGGCCGCGCGGAAGAGGCCGCGCAACGAGGCGGCCGCGGCGCGGGCGGCCCGGGCGCGCCCCCAGCCCCGGGTCCGCGTCCGAGCCGGCGTCCGCCACCGAGTCCGACGGCGACGACGCCGGCGCCAGAAAGGGGAAAGCGAAGGGGAAAGCGAGAGCCGCCGGGAAAGGTAAAGCCTGCGCGGCCGCCGCGGCCCGAAGCGCGCGGCGGCAGAGACCGAGCAAGCGGCCCCGGCTGAGTGTGGACGACAACGACTGGGAGGATCTGGACTACGCGAAGTCGAAAAGAGGGCTCCGGCGCTCCAAAATAAAAACGAGGAACCAGGGCAGGAGGACCGTGAGATACCACGACGGGGATGACGACAGAAGCCTAGAAAACGGGGTAGATTTTGATGATTGCACCTTATGACCTTGAGAGAAAACCAGTTCATTCAGAGAGGAAATGGACTGGAATTTATGGTGAAAGCTGGCTGTTGAAATTATTTTTTGTCCTACAATTCAGGGAATATATTTATATTTTTCTATGAAAAGTTATGAATGTGACTAAATCATGACTGTTATTTTTATTTGCACTTGCTTGCCTTTGTAGCAGCGTTCAGCACAGGTGCCAAAAGATGCTTCATTTTGGGGGCAGATCTACTTTGACAGTATTGAACTACAAGAGAGCAAGGATTTGAAATGTGTTCAACACTAGACATCCTGGTTGTCAAAACCAATAAGCATTACTTTCACGGTGGCAAGTGTCTTGCAGTCATTTGCTGAGTGCGTCCAGAGCTGGTAGTTTCTAACCCCTGTTCTGTTGTCGTAGAACAATTTCACCCGTGGCCTATGTTTACAGATTCTTCATAAATATTATGTGCATACTGACGGAGCGATCATGGGAGGTGTAACCATGATTAGTAGGCGAGGTACCTACCGCCCCTCCCCCCCTTTTTTTTCTTCCTTCTTTTTCCCCCCTGGCTACTTGAGCAGGATGCGTTATACCAGATTTGGTCATTTTCGTTGGAATGGTTTGTTTCCAAATGCTATTGGGTCTTTTTCTGTTTTTCTTTATTTTTAAGGAAAATATCATCACTTTTATTTTATAAACTTGAATTTATAAAGTGCTGGTAAATTATTTTTAAAATGTTTGAATTGTATATTTTAAACCTCGAAGGCCCCGAGCATAGCCCTAGCATTTTCTTTTAATTTGTGCACTAACAGAATGCTATATAGTTTGTCTTTCCAAGATCTCCTGGTTTCTATGTAAGGGATTTAACCAAAATCTTGGTCTTCCATAGTCTTACTCTGTGAGATAGAGGAGTTTGTGTGCCTTAGATTTAGGGAAAGTGTGTTCTTTAATAGAGTGTACAGGGCCAAGAGAGTATTTAAATTATCCGTAGATCCCCCACTCCCCCCCAATTTCCATTGAGATTGTAGAGTTGAGTTTTGTTACGAGTGCAATCGCAGATCTCATCTATATAGGAAAATAGTTCAGTGTCATTCTCCACCTCTCTGTTTTAGCTTACTGCTGCCATGTGCAATCCCAAGCATTCTTTGCGGGGGCAACTCAATGTATCTTTGTTAGTGATCTCTAGTTAAAATCTAAGAAATTGTCTTGTGTTGTGGGAAAAGAATTTTGGAATCCATTCAAAGTGAAGCTTCTATCACATCATCAAATACCATAGTACACTTATTTTCGAGCCAAATATTTTTTGCTTGATAGGTTGTGCTACTCCATAGAGTGTAGGTGGCCATTCCTAACTTGTTTGTGCCTGAAGGTGGACTTGACTCCAATGGTTTACATATTCGTAGCTGAGGAGTATGGGGCAGTACTCCCCCCTCTGTTATTTATTGGCCCTGTGTTTGGTGTCAGGCAAAATTAACCCCTTTCTCTTGTGTATGCTTGAGGTGGCAGATAAGGAAAAGCATCAGACTCTGGTATCAATGTTCGAGAATGTTCCTAAGTGTTGTTGCTTTTTAGTTGCCTATTCTATTTGACACGGTAGAAGGTACTTTCCATTCTGATGTAAGGGGAAGGATGCTTTTGGACATTACCGCCCGGGACAGGTGGGGGTACCACCTCTCCTTCGGTAGATCAGAGAGCTCTCACTGCTTCACAACTGTGATGCTCTTCTAAAGCTAGTGTTAAGTGTACAGTAGAGAGAGTGATTCAGGAGAATTGTCCTTGACTATTGACCTGAAGAAATTAATGGAATGTTCTTTACTTCCCTAGTTTTAAGAAATGGTGATAGATGTCATATCCATTAATTTATTTAAACTCTTCTTAAGCCTCTCTGTTTTATATCTATTCTCAGGGTTATAACTCCATGTTTACCATCATCTGCAAAAAGGTACCAAAAAAATCCATAAATAAAAGTGTAGAATACATTCTAAATATATAAATTCTTTTGGTAAAATGATACTTTGATCATTTAGGCTTCATCAGTAGAACTATTCTTATCTTTTGGACTGAATTAACTGGTCATAGATTGGCCGGTCAACCAGTGACTTAATTTTTCCTTCTGTCGCAAATGGTTAGACCTTTGTGTATAGAAAGCAGTATTTGGTTTCATCTGGACACCAGAATTTGGCCTCGTGACTTTGAAGGCATGGTTGACAATGGTGGCTTCTCCTGTTCTGAAGTAAAAACAAGGGATTCTAGTGAGAATCATTTTTATGGGTTTTTTTGGTCATGGTGCTATTCCTAAGGTTAACTTTGAATATGTGACACACACTCCTAAGTACTTTAAGGAAAATTAATAAATAATTAATAGTTCAAAATGTTTACATTGAGCACTAGAACATGTTTGACTTTTTTTCTACTTTATGCGAATTGCGCAGGGATTTAATGCACGGATGTACTTTAATGTGTTTGGGATCAGTTTGTATTTTCTTGTGAAAAAAGACGAAAGGTTACAAATTGAATGTGAACTGATCCGGAAATAAGTGCTATTTAGCTTTCCATTGCACTTGAAGTAACTTGATGGCGTGTATGAACACAAACCAGAGCGAAACTACTGTGGTGTATGTCCAAAGCCCTATGATTTTATTCCTTTCTGGTTGGAAAAAGGTCTGCGGTATTTAGATTTGATTTTTGATTCCTTTGAAAGTATTAAGAAAAACAAAGATGTCAAGCATTTAAAAAATAGCTGAGGTTTAAAAAGCATTTTTTTCCATATCATACTTATTTTACAAGGGTATGCTGACAATGTGTAGTAACTTCTGAATAAAAGGGAAAGTGTATCCCATTTTCAGATACTTCTTAGGGTGGTCATTCTCCCTTTTTTGTTTTAGGGGAAAATCTTTGATTAAATCCTTTCTCAACTTAGAAGTGCTTGGAAGGAATCATAAAGCATTTACTCAACAGCTTCTAGGTTACAACACAAGAGTTTCTTCTAAATGGTACAGAGTTGTACCTAAAAGAACAAATTAATTTTATAATTCGAAAATGGGGGAGAAAGAACTTATGTTCGGGGAAAAGGCATGTCCGAACCTAGAATTGCAAATGGAAAAGGATATCTAAAGCCAATAAGAATGCCATCTTGAAAGTATTCCTGTCCCCAAATAAGAATAAGACCTGTCACTAAATCTTCGCACTCACTGGTTAATAACATCGTAGGTAAAAAATTCTTGAGAGGAGTTCGTACTCAGAAGGGTTCCCGCTACATTCCCTGTCCCTCTCCTGGCCTTTCTGTCTTTAGAATATCCAGAACACAGAATGTATTAGCTAAAATGTAGTGTTTTAAAAACCAAATTGAAAGGACTTAAACTCTTGTCAGTGCACATTGGACTTTGTCGTGCTGCCTGAAAACAATGAGGTTTGTGTGTCCGTAGAATGCAAGAGTGTTGTTCAAGGTGCTCACTGTATTTTTAGTTTCCCTTCCTACTCCATCGTGTTAATTTTTCTGAGTAACTTTTAAATGGCTACAACAGGTTGGTCTGCCTTGTTGTCCTTTATAGCTGAAACATCAGCTCCATCCTTTTTATCCCTATTAAGTCAGCGTATTTACTTTCTCACGCACCTTGTCGTTGTCCACAAACACTTCAGCATCTTACACTGTGTGGAACTCGTAGTTATTTCCTGGTATGATGGAGTGTACCAGAGCGCCTTCACTGCAGAAGAACTCTCCACTGGTACCTGAGTTGATCTCTCAACTCCTGGCTGTGGACAACAGCAAGTAAGAAAGCAGAAACCGTAAGAAGTTTGCAGCTTCACTGTTAAGACTGTCTCTGATTCTAGCATTTGGGAACGAAGACCAAACCAAGTATAATTTGTCAAAGCCAGGGAGAAAGTGGAACATTGTGGAAAAATCTAGTCCAACTAGGTGAGCAAATGCTAATACGACTTGGTAGCTCAAAAATTGTGAATTAATGGAGAAGGATTAAAGTGTAAAGACTGTAATGGTGAGGGCTGTGTGGTCTTTTCTCCTGTTTTAAGCTTTTTATAGCTATTAAAGTATAGATGTTGACTAAGGGTATGTGGGAATTCTCAAAATTGAGAGACTTTTACCAGTCCCTGTTCACCTGCCAAGCTGGTTCCTAATACGTTGGTAATTTGGTAGAAGAATATGAAGACCCTTACTTGGTGTGTCCTCTAGGATTGCTCGTGTGGATCTGATTAGGGAGGTTGGATGGGGACAGTTAACAGCATCCGGGTCCCACAGATCTGCAGGCTCTGTGTCTTTGACAGCCCGTAAGTAACTGTAGACCATTTGTCAAGACTGACAGCTTCCCCGAATTTAGCTGTCAGCGTTTCAGCATACTTTCTGGTCATACTTTAGTTTTTAAGGTAATCTGAAGGTAAGTTTTATCATTTGTTAAAACATCTGTTGGAAATTTGGACCCCTAAAGATGGCCCCAGCTGGAACGAGGTGGCCAGCTAGAGTCTGTCGGGCTGGGACTGCAGCAGCCAGCTGGCCTGTATGCAGGGGTGTCAGGTAGAGGTTATCACCCTTTGTGATCAGTGGTTAAATGTCAAAAATGATCTTTCATTTTTAATATAGTGAAGGTAATGCTCTAGGTGCCGATCGATTCCTAGTCCTCGGACCGTACGCACACATTCAGTTCACCTATGGAATTCTAACCATGTCACTGGAGCCGGACAGAAAGGCAGATCTTTGTAAGATTTTCCACTCCCACACAAGATCTCTCAAAACTTCCAGCTTTCTAAATACACTCATGACTACATCTGACTCTCCATTGGTATCTAGGAACCAGTTAAATTTTTTTAGTTAATTACTAAGATAGTAAAAGTATAATAAATCTAATGTTATTCTACTGACAAGCAAAAGGCTTTTTCTTTCCAATTTAAAACTACTTCAGGCCTTGTGGCTGATGAATTCCCTAAGGTCTGCGGTGGGCAGCCAATTTCGCTTGCAGCGCCTCTCACTGTCATCTGTGATTTCTTCCTCAGGCAGGGGGTGGGGGTGGGGGATGGCCTGTGGGATGGGCCAGAGGGAAGGAAGGGATGCCAGAGATGGGCTTTAAAGGGGGTTGGCCTGGGACTGTGCCCCACTACTTCTCGTCAGTGAAGCAAGGAAGTAGAACGAAAACCAGTGTTTATATTTGATACCTTATCCTGTCAAAGAGTTTGAAGTGCTCTGAGAACTCTCTTAAAACGTTCATTAAACAGGTAGATATAGGATCACTGAGTTCATAACTTGATAAAATTTTTCTCAGATTTTTAGGAAAAACTGCAGTATCCATCACAACTCTTTGAGAATCATAAGAATGACTTAACCAGTTAACTGTTTGCTAGGATGAGAGAGAGTTGTAGGTACGGAACAAAACCAAGTTCCCTGGTGCCTATCACAGAGTGTGCCAGGGACTTAACGGATGAACTGAAGTTCATCTCTTCAATCATAAAAGTGACCAAGCTAGCGAAGAACAACTCTTTAAAAAAAAAATCTGTTTTTAATGTTTTATTTATTTCTGAGAGAGAGAGCATAAGCAGGGGAGAGTCAGAGAGGAAGACACAGAATCTGAAACAGGCTCTAGGCTCTGAGCTAGCTGTCAGCACAGAGCCCGACGCAGGGAACCCACTAACAGCAAGATCATGACCTGAGCCGAAGTCGGACTCAACTGACTGAACCACCCAGGTGCCCCAGAACAACTCTTGATTACAGAATTATTTCTGACAAGCCTTGGACCTGATGTGGCCACACTGTAGAAGCTGACTTCTCAGTGTTACCAACTCGCCCAGAAGATGGCAGTGTTCAGCTCGGGGAGTTACAGGGACCACGTTGGTGTCTACAGATAATCCTCTACAGAGGCTTTCCGGTGTTTGGGGTCTTTTTGGAAACGTAAGCTTTTGGAGGGATGACTATCAGTGACAAAAGCTGGCTGTTTCCTGAGTCTTGATCATTTCATTGCTTATCACTGAAGAGCAGACGATGAAAAAAGGGCATCTCAGACTGACTCTGTTAAAGTGGTTGTGATTTGCAACTAAAAGGTTTCCCCTCTGGGTTGATCACCAATCACCGCAACCAATGGCATCAGTACTTAAAATGTATGTAAAATAGGCTAGTGCGTTTTCATTTTGATTCCGACATGCTTTTGTCTTTTCCCATTCTCAGACTTGTTTTTAATGCTCCAGTTAAAATGTGATGAGATTAAAATTTTTCATGCGTCTGTAGCAGTGATGTGAAGTTTATTCTGGATTTAGGAAAACAATTTTGTATTAAGAAGTATCCTAACTGGAATATGATTAGTCCTTGAAGTACAAAAGCTAGAGATACTTGCTTTGAGTCAAAACTGATGTCTGCATCCAAGTTGCTGTTGGCCTCTGAGCGCCCTACAACACACAGTGATCTGGGAGGTAGGATTGAAAGTGGTCACCCAGCAAACTGATGGAGTGCAGCTACGCACGCACGTTTTTATTCTACAGATGAGGTTTTTGCTGTCCGCAAAGTGAGAGTCGGTTATAGGAAAGCAACAATGCCTCAGGCCCTCACTGCCCCGGGGCACAAGACTCCCTGAGGCCATCTGGGACCATTGACTTGGGGGATTGAATTGACTGGTTAGTATTAAGTGACACTGTTAGAGCAGTAGCCTCCCAAAATTTTAATTTGGACTTCTCTCTAACCCTGAATTATCCTGGATGTATTTCTAAAAACTTGGTAGTTTTCTCAAGAATGAAGCACTTTATAATTTACCAAGTTCTCACTAATAAAATTAATCCTGACTTAACGAATAATTTTTTAAAAATTTCCCACACGGTCACTCTTCTGGCTTCCTCAGATTACTTTTATCTTTACCCTGTGAGATTTCCACTTGAGGTGGAGACTAGAGCTACGGCTCCATCAAGCCGGAGCGGCCATATGGACTCTTCTGTTCTCCCCCCTCTGGCTGCACTTACTGCAAGTTCAGATTCTCTTAAAGTACTTTTAAAAGCCTAATTAGAGTTTCTTCTATAGAATCTTGGATTTCATAACTGTTTTCCCTTAATTTGGATTACAAATAAGCACTTATTAAAACGAGTTCGTGTTAGTGTTTTACTAGGTTCCTAAACTGTCAACGCAGGTGCTGCCATCAGTGCATCACAAAGGAATTCATTGCTGCAACTGAAGTCCTTTGATCCCAAAGAAATGCTTAGTTGCCATAGGATTTTATCTGTACTGTCGCCTGGGTGTGTTGCTGGGAATGAACCGGTTGTCTACTTTTAATGTTTCAACGCTCAAATGGATGTATGTGGTTGAGTGGTGTGTGTCATGAGCCCCCCGGAAGTCGGATTTCACCTCAGGTTTGTTACATACTAGAAAAACGTCATCTGTCCGTTGTAGCATATTAATTTACATGCTAGTATTTGCCTAACATGGATGTAATGCGGTGACGGTTCACTTTAGATCTACAGCTGCTTTGCAGAGACCATAGTTCGTAACTGAAGCATTCCCGAGAAGAGGCCCTTCCCAGTTAAAATCTTGAGGCTGCGCCCGCCCTCGCTCTCGGCTTCTTGTGCCAGCAACGGCCCAGAGCCCCGGGCTGAGGGCAGGAGCTCAGCCAGTTCAAGTGCTGTTTTTCCAGTGCCGGTGACTTAACATTGAACAAAACGTGTTACCTTTAGAAATGGGATTTCACTGGAAACACATATACTGCACCTAGTTGGCAAGAGGACCTGCTGCATTTGTCGGGGACGGGGTCGGAGCGTTGCTTTTAGGACAGCAGTTCCTCCCCTGCTCTGGGGGAACCCTGTCCCGGGTCTAGGAGACAGCACAAGCGCATCTTTGAAATGAGCATCACAGACTTAGGTGTAGCATCTGAAGGGCTTTCGAGAGCAGAAGGCTTTTCCTCAACTCTCTGTTAATGAACATGCGCGTCAACGGAAGCCTGTTTTCACCTGTACTCATTTGCCCTTGGTGAGACCTCACCGTTCATGAAGGGGGAAGGCTAGGAAGGTCGGCGGGAGGTAGTTCACGGCGATAGGATGATAGCATTACTTGATGGCCGACAAAATGAACCGAGCCCTTATTTTCTCGGCCTTCCTAGTGAAAGGGATCCAGCCGGAGAGCATGCAGACGTCAGGGGTGGGTGTTGAGTGAGCTATAGCCTGTCCAGCCAGCTGCTGAGTGTCTGGAAACTTGAGGTGCAGCCCTGAAACTCACCCCTCAGCAGGACTCGTGTGCCTTTTCAAACTACCTTTTAGGTAGTTGAACTTTTTTTTTTTTTCTTTTATTTCTAGGAGAGAGAGAGAGACAGCGTGAGCAGGGGAGGGTCAGAGAGAGAGGGAGTCACAGACTGAAACAGGCTCCAGGCTCTGAGCTGGCAGTCAGCACAGAGCCCGACGCGGGGCTCGAACCCACGAACCGCGAGATCATGACCTAAGCGAAAGTCGGACGCTTAACCGACTAAGCCACCCAGGCGCCCCGGTAGTTGAACTTTTAATGGCCACAAGGCCTGATGGGCTATGGATGAGGCCTAGCATCCAGGGGCTGATGAACTTGAGGTGCGTTTTGATCAAGACATACAGGTTTCACCCGCCTTCGGCGCTCCTGTGAACCTCTCATAAGCCCACATGGCGTAAAAGCAGAGACGCAACTACCATTAACTTTGATGGAAAAAAATTGGGGGTGTATGCAGACCCTACAAAATCACCTGCCAGACTTCTCTGATACCTTAGGACACCCTAACAGATGCACAGAGTCAGTGGGGGTCAGGCCCCGGTGCTCAGTTCAAGAGCTCTGGCAGCGGGGGAAGGGCCTTGGTGGGCTTGTGCCCCCTGTGAAGCCTCACTTGCAAAACCAACACCGGATGCTGTTTGTGCTTTTCGCCTTTTTCTATTTTATTTATTTTTTTAAATAAAAGCCAAAGTCCTTTTTTATTTCTTTTGGCTAGTGAAGCCAGGCAGTCTTTTGTAAAAGTGAGGTGGCATAATGTGAACTTTCAAAAAGCGGAGAATGTCTGTCCTTCTGTCCTGGAAGTGCATTAATTATGCCCGGATTTGAAAAGTGAAAATCCGGCTTTGGGACCCTGGCAGAAATAAAAAGGACTTGAGCCCACCTAAGCTGATGAAAGTGGAGTAGTGGCCACACCACCACGTGGCTCCTCGTACCACTGGGGTGGGTCCCAAGCCACATTGGGAATGTTGCTTCTCCGTGGCTTTTTGTCTTGCCTTTAGGCTGGTGGGCCCCCCCCTCACTGCCCCCTAGTTTCTAGCTCTCAGCTACTTTAACACCTCCTCAAAGGCAGCTTTCCTTGCCCTGTGACTGGGTTCTATTTCTAGAATGTGTCCTCGTACCCATTGTTCTAGGTGTACAATTAGTCTGTTTTGGAATAGCCTGATCCTCTCCCTCGCTCAGAAAATATCTGAGTAACAAATGCAACCAGGAGTTAAGAATTGCAGTTCTATAACGTGGCCAAATAGTTGAAACAATGGATCTAGGATTACCGCCATTTTTTAGTTCTCTAAAATGAGTTTCTCTGACCCTCCCCTGCTCACGCTCTCTCAGAAATAAAACTTTTTTTTTTAATGTTTTATTTATTTCTAGGAGAGAGACAGCGTGAGCAGGAGGGTCAGAGAGAGAGGGAGATACAGACTCTGAAATAGGCTCCAGGCTCTGAGCCGGCAGTCAGCACAGAGCCCAACGCGGGGCTCGAACCCACGAACTGTGAGATCATGACCTAAGCGAAAGTCGGACGCTTAACCAACTAAGCCACCCAGGCGCCCCAGAAATAAAACATTTTTAAAAATCTTTAAAATGAATAGGCAATTCCTTTTGTATCTACTGGTTAATGCTTTTTTTGACTAAAGGTGTTAGAATGAACACTTTCGGGACTGTCTTGAAACAGAGCTGATACCCGGCATCGTTGTAGCCATGATGGCATTGCCTTCTCATTTAGATTCCAGGAAAATTATTATCAAAACTCTTACTGAATATCCTAAACTAGCTCGACATGGACTATTAGAAACGATACCAAAAATTCAGTGCTTTATGATGCCGAAGGTACCTACTCACAAGTCTGCTGCTGTTTTAAGTGTTCTCTGTCCAGATTGGAGACGATGCCCGGTGGCATACTGCCCAAGGCTTCCTTTTGTAGATATGAGGCGGAGGGAGTGCTATCACCGAGGATAATTACTTTTTTTTTTTTACTTGTTTAGCTGTGTGAGTGGTTTTAAGACTTACTGTTGTGGGGGTGTGTTATTGAGGAACGTGTAAGCAGCAGTACAGTCTTGTGTTATAAGAGTTTATGTTCATGTGAACTTTCACTCGTTTTTCAGACTCTGTTCCTAGAGACCGAGAACCCAATACAAAAATGAGAACGTGTGCATAATCAGAAGGATGCAGCGCACATGCCTAGTGAAAGTTTGAAAGCAGAAATGGTACTTGAGAAAGTTCCCCGCAGATGTTACTGTAGCTGCAAATAGCATAAAAATAGGAGTAATCTAAACAGTTTCAGGACCAGAAAAATGTCTGGATTAGGAAGAGCAGCAGCAAAGTGCCCCATCGAAGTGCTTCTGCTGTGGCCGAGGAACAAATACCGAACATTTATAAAGAGGAGGATACAACTGTAAAGTCTGAAAGTGAAAAGAGCTAGAAGATATTAATAGCAAAACACTTTTCTCAAGGCAGTTCGGATCCTGGAAAGAAAAAGCAATATAATGACTAGGAAAATGTCCGAGTGGTTCAAATTTGGATACAGTCAGGGGCCTCAAGTAAATGGGCAGTTGCGTTCTGCTCCTAGTTCTAAAGTTAATCCCTCGTTGGCACTTTTTGAGGAAGTTTCTAAAAGCCATACTCCAGGGGATCAAAGTGGGAGGAAGCCACCCTTGCAGTGGGCCTTTGTACAGACGCACACTACAGAGAATCTGGGGGTGGCCGGGTGGGTGACAGATTGTGGAGCGGGTAGTGCAGAGGTGGAAAGGAAAGACAAATGGCCAGTCAGTAAGATAAGTGTCTTGAAATCTCTCGATTCCCTAAAGGGACCTAATGGGAGGTGTACAGGGTCTGTAGCAGAACCTTCAGGGCCTGGGGGGGTGGGGGGGGGCGGGGGGGCGGGAGGGGGAGGTCAAAATTGCAACCGGATGCTAATTTTAAGCGTTCTGCATTAGAGAACAGAAATTAAGACCACCATGGCCATGGTGTCATTATTAAAGTAAGAGGGAAAAAAATTATGCTCGTTTCAAGAGGAAGTGCCATTGAGCCAGGTTGAGTTTTGAGTGAACCAAATACCTTATAGGTAAGATCCAGTCTCTACAATTCACAACCTCAAAAGTCTAAAACAGTTTAAATGGGAAGGACCTGGGGATTCAACGATGGGGATGTTCATAATCGAGTTCTCAAGTGGAGTGTTGGAAACGGGCCATTAGCAAAAACCCATTAACGGCTTATTTTGTTTATAATCTTGGAATTCGTACTGAATGGCGACCATTTGACATGACTAATTCAGGGAATATCTATTTTTCTATGAAGGCTATGAATGTGACTATCACAACTTCCTTTCCTCATTTTCCCTTTCACGTAACAGCATTTACCGCGATGCCAAAAGTGTACCTTATTATGAGGCGAGGTCTTAGTTTTAATCAGAAAATAAAAGGTCTAGATGAAGATCAAAACAGTCGTATTTTTGGATGATAGTGACATCCTCTTACGTTTCTTTACAGCACCTTAAAAATCAGTACTTTATGAACACTTTGAGCAAATTAGTTTGTTTCATCACAACAAACTTTAATGGCAGCATGTGTGGGCTATTTCACTGTGGCCTTTGCTAGGATTAGAAAATCTGATCTTGATACTATAAAGAGTTTCTTTGCGATGAGGTTTAATTTGTTTTTAATAGGTATTTATTGAAATTAAGATCGCCAGATTAAATGAACGCACTGTTAAATCTTAACATAGTAACATGCTTTTGGAAAAGCGAATTGTTAGAAGCAAGTTGTTTTCCCATTTAAAAAATACCTGTGAATATTAATATATGATTTGCATGTGTAAATCTGAAAAAGTGAAATACAGAAACCTTTGGGTTCCTATTCCTCCTTCATTAAGACTAATGTAATGCATATATTTTGGTTACACAGACAGACCCAAGTGTCTAGATTACTTGAGAAATTTGTGGTTGCATGTCTGCTTAAGAAAAGGCTTTTTGTCGTTTTTTTTCCTCTCTCTTAGCATAAGCCAGAATATTTCTAACCTACAGAGTTTGTGTCCTTTGCTTTCTGTTTATAGTGTACTTTCATCTGAAATATTGATGCCAGTATCTTGTTCCTAGTACAGGTGAGAAAGGGAAGAATTCCTAATAAACTAATATTTTTAGGTGCATGGGGTTTGATTTTTGATTGCTAATGAACTGTTTAAATCTATTTCCGCTCCCGTATTTACCCTTAATTTCATAGAAATTTCTTATTGGGGATATTATATCCTAAACAAATACCATAAAATGAAAACATTTTAAGTCTCAGTTAAGACTATTTTATGCAAAATTTCTTGACAACTTCAGTGTAATCAAAGAATTTGTTTTGAATTCACAATGTTCTGTGATGGGGTTAATTTTCGTCAGTACTTGAGAAGGTGTCCCAGCAGCCTTCTTTCAAAACGGAATCTCTCTGCTGAATTAGTATTTAAATTGAACATATATTTGCCTTTTTAAAAAGTGCTTGGCCTAAATTTATTGTAACTGCATGAAATAAGCCTTTGTTTAAAACGTAACATTATTGTAAACCTTTTCTGAAATGTACGCAGAATTTAAATCATGGCCGAATGTATTATGACCCTACTCGTAATTTTAATCCGCTTTCTAGAAATGATTTCTTCATAATGTAATCGTGAAAGCAAATCGAGCTTAAAACGTTACTGGTAAAAATGCCAAGTTCCTTTACTGGAAAAAAAGGATGAAGACAAAGTGATACCCAAACATCCTTTTCATCGTGCAATCCGGTCCTAGAAAACGGCCCACGAGGATAAACGCAGTTCAGAAACACCACCCTGGTGACCTTGCTCCGTAAGCACATCCACACTCTCCCAGGCTCCTAACGGGATCGCACCTGGGGCACAATCTTTATACCGAAAGGTCCACACGCCGCTTCCACACCCAAACATTTAATTTGCGGGAATGTGCAAAACCGCCAACACCGACTCCACGTAGAGGCTTCTGTCGATCGCATTTCTTCTCCGCGTCTCCAGACGAGGTACTTCGAGCAGCTTCCCGAGATCGCCTCCGGAGGCTCCGCCGGACCCCAGGCCGGTACCGAACTCGGCACTTCCCGGCGGCGTCCCCCAAACGTGACAGCGCCGCCTGCAGCCGCGCCCCGGGAAGGGCAGCGTCTCGAAAGCAACTGCAACACTCCGCTTATGCGTGAAAGGCAACTTAAGGCGAAACTACATTTTGTATTAGAGATGGCCACGTTTAAAAAAAAAAAAAAAGTAACTATTTTTGCATTCTCATAAAGTCTTTTCGATCGGCTTGACAATCATCCGCTTTTGAAGTGTGAGTTCTTATCGCCAGAGTAAAAGTCGCATTTTCTACCACGAAGCGCTGGTGTTTCTTCCCTCCCCACCCCCGCCCCCGCGGTCACCGGCTCAGGCCCTACGCCGCGGGCCCCGTCCCCTCCCCCGCGACAGCCGGCTGGCCTCTCTAGCCCCCAGTCAGCCGGCCTCTCGGTGCCCCTGCGGACTCACGCTGCGGGGGGAGACGCTCGGGACTGGGGCGGCCGCGGGGGCCCGGCGCGCGTGCGCGGGGGCGTGGCGGCGGCGCGGTGGGCGTGGCGGCGCGGGCGCGCATGCGCTGTGCTGCAGCGCCGCGGTTAGGCTGGGAGGGCGGCGGGGAGGGTATGGCGGCCACGTTCTTCGGTGAGGTGGTGAAGGCGCCGTGCCGAGCCGGGACGGAAGACCAGGAGGAAGAGGAGGACGAGGGGAGGGGGACGGCCGAGGACAGGGAGGTCCGGCGGCAGCTGGCGCGGAAGAGGTGAGCACCCGGGCGCAGGACCCCGGGGCTTGCGGCCGGTCGGCGGCCCCGCTCTGCCCGGGGCTCGCCCGGCGCCACCCGCCCGGGGTGCCGCGGGGCTCTGGGCGCGGCCGGCAGCACCCCCCCGGGGCCCGGCCTGCCGCGGCCTCGTTGGGCCCTGCCTCGGCGTGGACCCGGGGCTTCCCTGCGCCCTCGGGACGTGACCCCGGGCCCCGTGGTCGTCGTGCGTGTGGTTCGTGGACTTTCATCCGCCGCCGCACTCCCGTTAGCGTCGCTATCGGGAGCAGGTGGATGCCGTGTCTCTTTAAAAGCAGAATTATTTCCAGCACACAGAGATTGGAGAAAAGTAGTAAAATGACCCTTCACCCCTACCCAGCCGTGTGAATTCAGCAGTTAATGAAGGTTCTGCCGCATCGGTCTCCCACCACCCCGACTGGCCATAGCCTTCCACCTCGACCTTTTTCAGAACGCACCGCACACGGTATAGGCATTTTCTTGCGTGTGCTGTCATAACCCCAAAAACTTAATGACTTCTGATGCCATTTAGTAGTGCATGGTCACATTTATTTAGTAGGCTCAAACATGACGATTCACAATGAGTTTGTGCAAGTCAGAATCCTGACAAGGGCCGCACGTTACCGTTAGACTTTCTGCCTCTTGTGCTCCCCGTCACAAGAGCAGCCCCTGGTCACCGCTGCTGGGAGTCTCGTCCTGGAGGGTGTCCCACACTCTGGATTTGTCTGTGTGTCCATTACCTGCATCTCCTGCAGATGGATGTTCTTTTTAGAGGCGTGGTCAGACGCACCTTCAATATTTTGCTGGCAAGAATGCTTGGAAGGTGGTGCTTGCTGTTTCTTATTGGCCCTGTGACCCAGTTGTCCCATTGTAGGGATGCTAAGATCGATTGATTGATCACTGGGTCAGGCACCCAGCCTGATCTTCGTTGTAGACTTCTGCATGACTTTTGCGTCAGGTGGTTTAATCTGTTAGTTATTGCTGCCCCAATCCGTTGTTTCCTTTAGATCGTAATTACATTCTTTATGAAATTACAGTTTGCATGTTACCTATTAGAAAACATTTTTGCGGTATACGGTATTCGTATACGGTACGAAGTACATTTAAGTTGCTTTAGTTGTGTCTTTTGTTTCTTGTGTTAGGGAGGTGCGGCTCTTTCGAAGACAAACAAAAACATCTTTGGAAGTTTCTCTGCTGGAAAAATATCCCTGCTCCAAGTTCATAATTGCTATAGGAAATAATGCAGTAGGTGAGTGGAAATGCGCTGGACTGGACGTTTTGTTTAAAGAACAAAATCCAAAGTTACTTATTTCATCTTTCCATCATAAAAGATTTCAAGTGTCTGTTACTTTTCTAGAAAAAGTCATAGCAGAGTAACTTTGCATCTGAGTAAAATCGCTGCCTGCTCCTGTGACACCTTCTTCTGATAAACTTAACAAGTAAGACTTAAAGGAAGTGTGCTTAGCTTCAGGAAGTTGTAAGTTCCGGGAACTAGGTTTACAGTATGTATAGGTATCCACATTTCTTTAGACTCCTGGGCCTGTTTTGGGCCAACATGTAGGGACAGAGGTGGCACGTGTACGTGGCCCCTTGTAGCAGTGGTTCTTCATAGTTTTTGAATTAACAGACTCTTTTTTTTTTTTTAATGTTTTATTTATTTCTGAGAGAGAGACAGTGTGAGCAGGGGAAGGTCAGAGAGAGAGGGAGACACAGAATCCAAATCAGGCTCTAGGCTCTGAGCTGTCAGCACAGAGCCCGATGCGGAGCTTGAACCCACGAACCATGAGATCATGACCTGAGCCGATGTCGGACGCTTAACTGACTGAGCCACCCAGGTGCCCCTGAATTAACAGGCTCTTGACAGCACAGATGAGAGCTCTAGAAATAACAGTGGTGATCACTAACAATTCTGAGCGTTCAGTCTCCTACACTTTTGAGCACTCGAGTGTGCAGGTCTCTACACAGATGACTGCATCCGATAGGTTAATGTTAGCTCAGAGCAGAGTTCAGCCACAACGGTGTGCCCGTGCCTGTGTGATTTTAGCCAGTTCACAGGCTGTGGTGAGAGCGTTGGGGTCTCCAGTGAAGTGGAGCCCTTGCCCTATAAGGTAGCCCCAGTGCCTGGAGGACATCGGTAAGTACGTGAGAAATAACTACGGACTCATTTATGTAAAGTGCTCCTGGCCTAAAATTGTCCCGCAAGTGGTACATTGTGAGTGTGCGGTGAAGCTGGATAGCACACCTGTGTCCTCAGTTCCTGCCTTTAGTACCGTCTGTGTTCGGGCGGTAGCCTTTAGCTTTCCGAGGCCTAGGTTTACTTTCCTGCAAGAGGGTGGTGTAAGGTCAGTGGTCTTAATGGCTCTTGGAGTTCTAGAATTCCAGGGTAACTTGAAACTGTTTTACTGGAGAAAATGCAGAGCCAAGCACTAACTCAGGTGTGAATTGCTTTCCACAGCATTTTTGTCGTCATTTGTTATGAATTCAGGCGTCTGGGAAGAAGTCGGTTGTGCCAAACTCTGGAACGAATGGTGCAGAACGACAGACACTGTGCATCTCAACCCGGCAGATGCCTTTTGTGTGTTTTATCATCTAAAATCGAATCCCTCGGTATGTGGGGCCTGACTTGCATGTTCCCGAAGTAGTTACTTATCAGCATTTATGTGGTGTCCGAGTGAATTTCCTGTTCCTTCACATCTCCTGTTGGGCTGAGGCGTTTGTTTACAGAGTGTCAACATGACAGATCCAGTGTGTTGATGGTTTGTTAGGAAAAAACCATCAACGGTAGACATTCAAACCTTGCACTCATTCCAAAAATTCTTTGAGCGGCCAGCTCTAAGTGTGCAAAACGGTGTCTGCTCTGAGAAAGCAGGGGGTTGTCCTTTGTTGCTGTGGACCCGGTGTTCAGCAGATGCCTGGTGCATGCTGGAAGTTGGGTTAACACTTGCTGAACACATGGAAACTGCATGCGTTCTCAGCCCGGCTCTCTGGGCATCAAGCTTCCACCCTGTCCTGCTTTGTCAAGTTCTAAAAGTCATTCTGTGGCTGATGCTGAGGAAATCCCTGGTGTCCTACGCATTCTCAGCCCAATCTTGGCTGCATTCAGAGGGTGCGGCACAGGGGGCCGTTTGAAAGATGAGTCAGCCTATGAGACGGCCAGGCAGGTGACGTGTGTTGCACAGTACCATTCCACAGGTGCCAAACACTTGAACCCTTGAACAAGGGCCGGGATGGGGGTCCAAACAATGGAAGAAGTCACTAATTCCATAATATTGTAATGTGGAGTATTTCAAAAGGAAAGGGCTACATGTTAGCCTTTTAAAATATAAAGTTTGATTTTTGTATTACGGTTTTTTTAAAACATGTAATCCAGGGGGCACCTGGGTGGCTTAGTCGGTTAAGCGTCTGACTTTCGCTTAGGTCATGATCTCGCGGTTCGTGGGTTCGAGCCCCGCGTCGGGCTCTGTGCTGACTGCCAGCTCAGAGCCTGGAGCCTGTTTCAGTCTCTGACTCCCTTTCTCTCTGACCCTCCCCTGCTCACGCTGTCTCTCTCTCTCTCTCCTAGAAATAAATAAAACATTAAAAAAAAAAAAAGGTAAAACATGTAATCCAGAGTTATTTAAGTTTACATGAGGATTTTTATGCACATCTAGCATTTTTATAGGAAATAATGAAACTAAGCATGTTTTAGAGTTGGTCTTTAGTTGGAAAGATTTCGCTTCAGAACAGATTGTGAAGGTCAACTAGGAGAAATTTCTGTCCCCTCATCTGGTCAAACCATGTATTACATAGATCTCTCCTGATTATGTAGAGCCTGCATGTGTAGTTAATTATATGTCCGGTATTTGTCTTTTCCTCTGTCCCTGGACACTTTTTCCCTCCTGTGCTTCCCTTGGGTTATTAAGTGTTAGCATTTCTGGCCATATTTTCTTTTCTTTTTTTTTTTTTTTTTAAGAAAAAAGAGACAGCATGAGCAGAGGAGAGTCAGAGAGAGAGGGAGACACAGAATGTGAAACATGCTCCAGGCTCTGAGCTGTCAGCACAGAGCCCGACGCAGGGCTTGAACCCATGAACTGTGAGATCATGACCTGAGCCGAAGTCAGACACTTAACCGACTAAGCCACCCAGGTGTCCCCCTGGCCATATTTTCATAGAAGATGTTGAGTTCTGTGGATAATATCATTTCATGAGTATTAATAATCAAGAATCCATCATTTTATGTCATGGGGTCATTACAAATTATTTCACTTTGCTCATAGGGTTTGGAACTTGGTTTCTAAAACAATACTATCCTCACGGGCGTCGGGACTGTTCTAGAATGGCCTTTGGGCTGGGGTGCTGTTGGGCCGCCATTCCCTTTGATAGCACCTAGGGTTTGTATCATGCTTACGTTTTACAGTGTTTACGTTTATTTTGCATTTGGTCTTCACAGTGTGTGACCCCCCCCAGAAGGCAGCAGGACTGGTATCATTCCTGTGTTATAAGGAACATTCTGGTAGCATTTACTGGTAGTATCTTCAGGGTGTCCTGTGCAAACTCTTGTGGTCACTCTGTCACTGTGTACTTTATTCTCGTGTTAACTGCCAGTAGTGGCTTGATTCTTAAATTTTAAAGATAAATGAATAAACCAGTAGCAGTGCAGAAAGACACATGTTATCTAAAGATTATATGATGATTCAAGCGAGCATGTAAATGATGATATTTTGTCTGTGTGTAAAACCCATTTGACCTGACAAAACCCTTGGAATGTGATTTTCCAGGTCTTGCTCTGTCAGTGCAGCTGCTATGTGGCTGAAGACCAGCAGTATCAGTGGCTGGAAAAGGTAAGAGAAGTGGAGGCTGGCTGTGGTCACACTGAGGATGGACGCCTTTTAAGGGTTCGGTATCTTTACACTGAAACCAACAGAGCTAAATCCTGAAACAGGAGAGGTCTCTGTTGTTGTTTTTTTTTTTTTTGGCGAAAGATATTGTAACAATTTATTACAGAATTTGAAGAATAAAAACTCATTTAACAAATGTGATCAGCAATGTGCTAAAGATCGTAGGTCACAGAAGCGTAAACCAGTTGGCTTCTTCCCATCCACCATATTGTGATGTTTGAAAGACAGACAGGCTACTCACAGGCAACAGAACAGGGCCAGGGCCAGGGCAGAAAACAGCAGTGCTGACAGTGGTGTTGGTTGGAGATGCTCGGGGCTGCGAGGCAGGAAATGGGTGTGAGCTGAATTCGGGGGGTTGGCACCCCGCTGCTGCTTGCTCCAAATTCCAGAATATTGCATCCATTTTCCTTAGTGATAGTATGAATTATTTGAGGCTTCATTTTGTGGGAAAATTGTGCATGTAGTATGTGCCCAGTAAAACGTATTTTTCAGGGGCGCCTGGGTGGCTCAGTCATTTAAGTGTTGGACTTCGGCTCAGGTCATGATCTCAGGGTTTGTGGGTTCGAGCCCCGCGTTGGGCTTCGTGCTGACAGCACAGAAGAATTTAGGAGTGTTAGAGAATAATCATAATTTTGGCATAATATTATTGCCATATTGCATATTATTACATATTATTATTTTAATTAATGTATTTATTTTTGAGAGAGAGAGAGGAGAGGGCAGAGAGATAGAATCCCAACCAGGCTGTGCATTGTCAGCACAGAGCCCAGCGTGGGGCTCGAACCCACAAACTGAGATCATGACCTGAGCCAAAACCATGAGTTAGATGCTTAACCAACTAAGCTACCCAGGTGCCCCAGTTGCATATTATTTTTAAGTGAAGTAGGTCTCATATATATCTTAGCAACATTTAAGCTTAAGTTTTAGGTATATTTTTGTATAGGTTGTAGAATTCACTAGAAATAAGAAATTTGGCGTACATCTGTCCTAAACCAGATTGGGAACTTAGAAACATTTATTAAAAGTTATTAAATACATTTTATTAACCGAGGAATAATTTAAGAAGGTATGTGACCCTTCCCATGATCCTGTAGATGATACTGTGTTTTGCACCAATATGTATTTTTCTGGGGAGAAAGTCCATGGCTTTCCTCAGATCTTAGAAGGGTAGGAAACTGCTGTGTTAACTTGTGTTTTTTAATTTAAGTAGGATGACTGTTAGTTCAGAAATATTTTGTTATTTTTGTGCCGTGGAGCACCTTTTCCCTTCCAGACTTAAAAACCTTTTTAGTCAGATTTTTTTCCTTTGGGACATGCTCCGGGTCTCCCTGCTGTTTGCTTCATGTCAGCCACAAAATGCTGGTAATCACACAGCCTAACAGTGGTCATGTGTGGGTTCAGACTGTAGGTATTACGGGGAGGACGATAAAGTAGGCCTTGTGAGTAATGTTGTTATTTCTTTTTTGATTAAAAAATTTTTTAATTTATTTTTGAGAGAGACCACGTGTGAGCAGGGGAGGGGCAGATAGAGAGGGAGACACAATCAGAAGCAGCTCCAGGCTCCGAGCTTTCAGCACAGAGCCTTACTTGGGTTTTGAACTCATAAACCATGAGATGATGACCTGAGCCGAAGTCAGGAGCTCAACCGACCAAGCCCCCCAGGCGCCCCAGTAATGTATCTTAAATGGCATGTACCTGTTGACGGATGTATATTGTATTAACTGTTTTGTGTTTATTTGCAAAACTGTGATCTGGTGAAATTAGGCTTAAAATCCTTCATGGCATGTGGAATCTTTCGTTCTGTTGTTATCATTTGGAATAGCCATTTACTTCTTTTCATAAAATATTTTCTAATAAAGTGGAGTTGCCTAAAGTCTACTTTTTAAATTTAAAACACAGCTGCTTTTTTTTGTTTATATCACCATAGATTTTAAAAGCTGGAAGGGTCCTTGGAAATTTATGAAATACAAAGTTAGGAATTAAAGGTCTAAAATGATTAAAAGTTGCCTACAATAGAAATAAAAAGTGAACTTAAGGATCGTTTGCACTCATACAGCACTGTCATGCATACAACTTGCAGCTTAGAAACATCTTCATTAAAATAAGTGTTTTAGAATACATCGGGACGTGGGTTCGAGAAAGGGGATCACTTCCTTTTGCTGATGAACTTCTAGTCTGAAGGTGGCTCGCCAGTAAAGTCGTGCTTAGAAATACCTGCGTTAGGGGCGCCTGGGTGGCTTAGTCGGTTAAGCGTCCGACTTTCGCTTAGGTCATGATCTAGCGGTTCGTGGGTTCGAGCCCCGCGTCGGGCTCTGTGCTGACTGCCAGCTCAGAGCCTGGAGCCTGTTTCAGTCTGTGACTCCCTCTCTCTCTGACCCTCCCTTGCTCACGCTGTCTCTCTCTCTCCTAGAAATAAAACATTAAAAAAAAATTTTTTTTTTTAATTTAAAAAAGAAATACCTGCATTAGTCGAGATCTAGTAGGCACGTGACAGGCTCTTCCCACAACCGCTCTGGCCACGTGTGTTCCCGACTCCCACTTACTACAGACTGCAGCTCCCTGAGGTGGGAGTTCACAGATGAGGAACGTGACGTAGGAAAGGTCACCTAACTAGAACGGGCAGAACCAGGATCATGCCCGGGTGAGGGGACAGCGAAGCATGTGTTCTGTTTTTCAGCGGAAGCGTCCACCTCTGCAAGGCGCGGTATTCTTGTGTTTCTGTTCCGTAACAAAACTGTAGATGCCTTTTAACTTGACCTCACTTTTGCTAGGTCTTTGGCTCTTGCCCAAGGAAGAACATGCAAGTGACTGTACTCACGTGTCGACATGTTACTGACTATAAAACCTCAGAATCCACCAGCAGCCTCCGTTCTCCTTTCCTGAAAGCCCTAAAGACAGAGAATTTCAAAGAGCCTCCATGCTGTTCACTGTTGGAACAACCAAACATTGTACATGATCTTCCTGCAGCAGGTGGCGTTGAAATTTGTGATATTTACATTATAGATTATTGCTTTATTGGTTATTGGTGATTTGGCTGTTAGAAGTCTTAAGGTAGTGTGTTGACGATGATTGATACCAGTGTTCTGCTGTTAATCTTTAATATCTGTTGTTGCTGGATGTTGTGTTCCTTTTGAGTTTTAACATTTTCTAGACTCACAGTTACCGTTTGTGAGCAGCTTAAGAACTTCAGAGTTCTTAACTCTTAGGCTTCAGCGTTGCTCTGTTTCTTTTTGGTCTGTGATAACTCATCACACAACACTCGTTAGCAAGTGTTGGGGCATGAAAAGTTGGTAAAGTATGTTTCAGTTGTCGAAATAGCAGTTTCCAGAAACTGAATCGTAGTGTATTGTTAATACTTTATTTTTTACTCCTGTTGTTAGTTATACTCTGGCATCACATCAAAATGAGATTGTCAGTTACTTTTCAGTAGCAGATAAGTTGTATAATTGTTGTTTGTTAATAAGTAAAAGTTTTTCCCCTTAAATGTTAAGTTTACTAAACGGTCCAGTATTTTACATTATGCACTATATGTTTATTATTTACTTTTAATTTATTGTATTCAGCAAAATCTTAATCTAGAAGTTACTTAAGATGTGTCTCAGTATTTTCAGGAAATGCAAAATAAACTATTTCAAGAAATTACTTAGGAAAATAAATTGGCTTTAAAAGAATATGTGTATTGTAAGGGGTTTAATATGGCAGTACACACTTTGATGAAGGGAGGCAACAGACACAACTGTTTTTAAAAGTAGCCTTTTTTATATAGAGGTGTTTAGTGTAAAAATCACAGAGCAGGAGGCTGAAGTGGTTTTCCCCTTGTATGATTCATAGTTCTGAGTTACTGCCAAGTGTGGAAAATCCCTGCGATCCTGTACTTGTGCTACACTGATGTGATGAAGTTAGACCTCATTACAGTTGGAGCTTTTAAGCCCGTCCTTTCTTCCAGAAGCTTGAAAGGTTTGGTGAAGGTAAGGTTTTCACTCGCCGACTTCATAGCTGAGTTGTGGCGGGCTTAGTAACAGACGTAAATGTCTGGTGCCCGTGTGAAACCCGAGCAGCACTCAGAGGCCCTTTTCCTCAGGGTAAAGCTGTCTAGTCCGGCACTTTGAGGGGGACCGTCACCCTTTTTTAGATGTGCTCCTGTAACCTGAGAACCTTTGCCTTCACGCTTTCTCGTGGTGGGTCCTGGCAGCGCGCGGATGGAGATCCCAGGCGGCTCTGCAGAAGGGTGGTTTCACTGCTCGGGAAGTTTCTGTAACTAATCCATTTGGAAGGTTGTAATGTTTAAGAAGGCGATCCCGGGCACAGCTCGGGGCGTTTATTCACTTAATTTTGCACGGGGTGGGGCTGGCGGCCCGAGGGCGAGATGCACCCGTGCCTGCTCTTGGTGCGTGTCGTGCGCGCTGGGACGTGTTTGCCTGCGTTTAGCGCCCCGCTCCTGTCCCCGAGGGCCTTGCCGCCGCCGCGTGGACCCTGGGTAAGGACTTGTCTCTCACAGGGCAGAGGCTGCAACAGCGCTGTTCACAGCGCAAGTCCTGTTGTATTCTATGTTCTAGAATGGCCGTTGGCCCTCAGACACCTTTTCTGGCACGTTCTGTCGGGGTTAGCTCTTCTTACAGTAGTTGCTTGCTAAATGGCCAGCTCCGTGGGAATGGACCGCGTTTCTCCATTTCGTACCCACCCCGCCCCCCCGTCAGGTACCTGGCCTGTGGGAGGCGCCCCCACCGTCCGATGAATTATTAGGGGTAAAACTGTAAGCCGGATATAACTGAAGCAGGATTTCAGTTCAGTGGGAGTCGTGGGGGGTTCCGTAGCGGGGGCGCCCTCAGAGCACAGGCTGGTGGCCGGGTGCGCGTGCAGCGAGCGCGGCCCTGGGCTGTGTCCCTGCGGGGGGCCGCACAGGCGCTCCGGAAGGACCCGGGCTCGCTCCAGCAGCCCCGCCATCCGTCACGGAGAGTTTCAGTCGACTTTGGCTGTTAGGAGTATTCTTCGAGGGGGAATCGAGACACTTCTTGGAACCTTCTCATTTCTTCCTGCAAATGTACTGAGTTGCGGAGGGCTCCCGAGCATACGCGGCTGCCGGAGGTCGCCAGGCTTCTTGGTCTGAGGGTGGCCATCCGTCAGCCGGGGGCTCCCTTGAGTGCCTGAGCGCCCGGGCGCCCTGGCCCCAGCCGGGGTGGGGGTGGGGGGTGGGGGGTGGGGAGGTGGCGCAGGCGACCGTGGTGCCGCCAGGCCGGGGGTGAGGGGTGAGAGGCGAGCCGGCGCTCGGCTGTGCCTGGGAGAGGACGGAGCCTCTGCTCAGGGGGCGTCCAGAGCCTGGGGGGATGGAGTGGGTGTGCTGTTTCTAACCGAATCCTCCATCTCCCTGTGTTAATAGCTTTTTCCCCTCCTCTTCTTCTAGAATATTCCCAGAGCACAGAGATACTGAAGAAATTGATGACCACAAATGAGATTCAGAGTAACATTTACACGTGATTCCAGAGGTGGTTTTGCCAGTGTGTTGTAACCCCCGTTCCTGTAGGGGACCAGTGTGTCCCCGTTCCTGTAGGGGGAGCAGTGTCCCCCGTTCCTGTAAGGGGAGCAGTGTCCCCCGTTCCTGTAGGGGAGCAGTGTCCCCCGTTCCTGTAAGGGAGCAGTGTCCCCCCGCGTTCCTGTAAGGGGAGCAGTGTCCCCCTGTTCCTGTAAGGAGCAGTGTCCCCCTGGTTCCTGTAGGGGGACCAGTGTGTCCCCCGTTCCTGTAGGAGCAGTGTCCCCCTGTTCCTGTAAGGGGAGCAGTGTCCCCCCCTGTGGTGGGGACCAGTGTCCCCCCGTTCCTGTAAGGGGAGCAGTGTCCCCCCACGTTCCTGTAGGGGAGCAGTGTCCCCCTGTTCCTGTAAGGGGAGCAGTGTCCCCGTTCGTAAGGGGAGCAGTGTCCCCGTCTCCTGTAAGGGGACCAGTGTCCCCCCGTTCCTGTAGGGGAGCAGTGTCCCCCGTTCCTGTAAGGGGAGCAGTGTCCCCCTGTTCCTGTAAGGGAGCAGTGTCCCCCCCGTTCCTGTAGGGGAGCAGTGTCCCCCCCGTTCCTGTAAGGGGAGCAGTGTCCCATTTTGTTGGTTCCTTTTTCCCAAGGGGGTCTTTTGAGGGTGTTCAAACAGAATAAACCTATTTTAAATTCATTATAGTTCTAGTTCCTTTCTTACGGTAATCTAAGCCAGATGTTTTCCTTTACCCACTAGGTGGGAGTGTTGGTTTTTTATTTGAATATTTTACAATAATACAGTTAAGTTTTTAAAAAGCCACAGATAACAGGTTTTATTAATATGGAGGTATAGTTAGTACAGAAATTCTCTGTGATATTTGAAAGTTATTTTTTTCTATAATTTATTATTTTTTTAAGTTTATGTCCAAGTTAATTAGCACATAGTGCAATAATGATTTCAGGAGTAGATTCCTTAATGCCTTTTACCTATTTAGCCCGTCCCCCCTCCAGTTACCCTCTGTCCTCTATATTTAAGAGTTTCTTATGTTTTTGTCCCCTTCTCTGTTTTTATATTATTTTTGCTTCCCTTCCCTTATGGTCATCTGTTTTGTATCTTAAATTTCTTATATGAGTGAAGTCACATATTTGTCTTTTTCTGACTAATTTCACTTAGTGTAGTATCTTCCAGTTCCATCCACCTAGTTGTAAATGGCAAGATTTCTTTTTTTTTTTTAATTTTTTTTTCAGTGTTTTTTTATTTCTGAAAGAGAGAGAGAGACAGCATGAAGCAGGGGAGGGTCAGAGAGAGAGGGAGACACAGAATCTGAAGCAGCTCCAGGCTCTGAGCTGTCAGCACAGAGCCCGACACGGGGCTCGAACCCACCAACTGTGAGATCATGACCGGAGCCGAAGTCAGACACTTAACTGACTGAGCCACCCAGGGGCCCCAAGATTTCATTCTTTCTGATTGCCGAGTAATATTCCATTGTGTATATACGCCACATCTTTGTTACCCACTCATCTGTCGACGGACATCTGGGCGCTCTCCATACTTTGGCTACTGTCGATAGCGCTGCTATAAACACTGGGGTGCACGTGCCCCTTTGAAACAGCCCACCTGCATCCCTTGGATAAATACCCAGTAGAGCAATTGCTGGGTCGTAGGGTAGTTCTATTTTTAACTTTTTGAGGAACCTCCACACTCTTCTCCAGAGTGGCTGCCCCAGTTTGCATTCCCAGATTGGTGATACCATGTGAAAGGTTTGTATTTTATGGGTTCTTCGTTTTTGTTTTTGTTTTTTTCTGGGTGAAAATTGACAGGGTAACAGAGTTCTGTATTTGCTCAAAATGAGACAAGAAGAAATGAGTGTTGCCTCACTTTGCAGTGACGTCCGCCGGGTGTCCTCTGGGCCTGGTGCAGCGCTGCTGTGTTGTGGCCCCAGCGGCTGCCGCCGTCATGTGTGGCGGGACTCCTGAGCTCTGCGCAGCTGCTCCACTACGTAAAATCACCCGCTAAACTGCATCAGTGAACGCAGATTTTAAACTGGTGAAGTTGAGGGGTGCCTGGGTGGCTCAGTCGGTTAAGTGTCCGACTTCGGCTCCGGTCATGATCTCCCAGTTCGTGGGTTCGAGCCCCACGTCGGGCTCTGTGCTGACAGCTCAGAGCCTGGAGCCTGTTTCTGATTCTGTGTCTCCCTCTCTCTGACTCTCCCTCTCTCTCTGACCCTCCCCTGCTCACACTGCCCCTCTCTCTCTCAGAAATAAAACATTAAAAAAATTAAAATGGTGAAGTTGAGACATGCGTCTCATCTCTTTACCATCTTCGTAGTCACGGAATCGTTTGTTACAGATTTAGACCGCGTGCTTGGGTCTTCTAGTGGGGGTGGGGACACGGCTGCCCGCCCTCCGTGCCCCCGGCCTTGTGCGCGGCGCACGTGAACGTGTCCTCGTGGTGACGCTGGGGCATCCTCCTTGCAGAAATGGATGCCTCCATTCAGAGGTGTGTTTGCGGCGCCCCGGGGTGACCTCGGGGTCTCGTCTGGAGCCTTTTCTCGCGCTGAGGGTTAGCGTGGTCACAACATGGAGCCACCTTGGAAACGCACAACTCCCAGGCCTCCCTCTACAGGTGGGTGGCCGTGGGTTGGTGCCGTAAAGCCCCAGGAGCCCCAGTTTCCTCATCTGCAAACTGCAGCTAGAACCAGAAAGGAAAAGTTATGAGTTAACGGGAGTGCGCAGGAAGCGTTTCTTCCTTCAGGTTTCCGTTTGTCATCCGCTTCGTGAGGAAGGGTCTGTCTGCTTGTGTGGTGGGTGGTTGTAAGTATAAACATACACAAATGGCTTTTGAACAGGACAGTGGTACTTCCTCACACACACGCGTGTGCAGGAGCGTGTGTGGGTGGAGCGACGGGCGCTGCCCCCCGTGCCTCCCCGACACCCCGTGCCAAACTCGAGACCCACGATTCTTGGCAATGCGGTGGCCGGGAGCGGTGCAGATGGGGAAGGGCTCCCACTGTGGTGGGAGGTTGAGTGTGTTGTATGTTCCTTGCTTTGCACTGAGATTCATTAAGGGGAACAGATCCGTAATTCTTCAGAGGCCGAGCATCCGTCGTTCTGTTCATATGAATAAGTCACAGGTTCGAGTGGTGGTAGCTTCTGGAGAAGAGTGCTCAGAATGGACCCAGGGGGTTACCTGTAATGCCAACTGCTCTCTCTTAATGCCAGCGGACACGCACTTCTGAACCGTATTCAAGTCCTGTGATCTTTAATTCGGGCTGCGGGGAGGGCAGCGAGGAGGACGTGCAAGAAGGATGAGGGAGGGTGTCTACACTGCTGGCCGCCCGCAGCCTGGGGGTTTCGGGTCTGTGCGGACCGCTCCCGGGCGCTCTCCGCGCAAGGCGCCCTCCAGGAGAGCCCAGGTGAGGCTCGGGACCCTGCAGCGACCGCTGGTGCTGTCGCCCGCCATGCCTCCCACTGGGTGTAGCTTCCCCGTGTCATTACCCAGCTCCGGAGCATCTCGCGCTGGGTGTCCGAGCTGCGGGCCACCCCTCCGTGAAATGCGGTCGCCGCAAACGTTTCTGAGGGTGAAAAACAGCAGTGGCCCCGGTCTGGTGACTTCTTTAAGGAACTCTCTGATGCTGCTGAAATCTACTCTTTACGGCCCCAATCGGGAGCCTCTTGGCGTTCTCTGCAGATTGCGTTTTGTCCAGAGAAAGCCCACGGCAGGGTCACCCCATTACAGTTTTGGGAAAGGAAGGGAGGGAGACGAAGGGCAAGTCATTCAGGTGTTGTGAACATGCCTCGCAAAAGACAGGTGAGCCCTCGCCACCTGCAAATTCCCCTGTGCCGTCCGCTTCCCGCCAAGTGGATCTGGGAGGGAGAGAAGGGAAGGGTTTCCGTGGAAGCCGAGTCAGTGCAGCCTCTTGTGCGAATGTCAGGTTTGCTTATTTAGAAACAGGACACAAGAGTGTACTTAGCCTCGCTCTCTCTTCTCCATCCTCTGGCCGTTTGGATGCGCTGTCAGCCCCCTCCAACCCGGACTGCATCCTGGAAAAGGAGCTCCTGGACACGTTGACCATTATCATGTCATGCTGTCCTTGGAACAGGTGGAGGAAGAGCCCCGGAGTCTGAGCCTCACAGGGTCCCGCCCTGCTGAGAGGGCTGGGTTTAATCGGCTTGGCTTTCCCTGCAAAACTGCCCACCCACGGCTGGGGATGCAAGGCTCCCGGGCCTCACAGCTGGAACCATCCAGAAGACTGGAGACCTTGTGGCCAAAGATGGCTCAGCCTCACAGGGACGCAACTGATCCCAAAGAACCAGGTTCCCCACCTCAGCAGCCCCGCGTCTCAAGTCCCAGGTGCCGGCCCGGGCACGGAGGGCGGCCTTTGGCCACACCAGGCTGACACCGGGCAGAGCGCTGAGCTGGGGTCCCTCCCACCACAGGCCTCTGTGGGCCGCATGCGCTGGCTACAGACCTGGCTCTCCGGACACTTGTCCCCCCACCCCCGTCCCGGGTCCGGTTCAGAAGTCTCAGTCGGGAACCTGTTTCCTGCTGTGCCAGATGGCGCACTGATGGCGGAGGCCACGCAGGGCAGGCTCTGAGTCCCTGCTGGGAAGGAAACCACAGGGCGTGTGGCCCGGGGCGCAGGAAGATGCCAGGCCAGGGATCTCCGCAGGCCTTCAGTTAAGGGTAACGGACCAGCAATCCGAGACCTGGCGGCCCAACTGCGCCCTAGACACAAAATGGCATTTGGCAGCGTCTCGTCCTCTGGCCCCGCCTGCTGAGGCCCGGCAGGGAGCTGCCGAGATGCAGTCCAGCCGTCCAGGGCGTGTCCTCCGCTGCACCGAGCCAGGATCCGGACCAGGATCCGGACAGCGTTACCCGCCGGGCCTGGCCCACAGACCCGATGGCCGACGCTCAGTGCCCGCCTGCCCGGTCGAGACGAGCCTGTCCCGGGGAGGTTTCTGGGCTTGTCCCCGAAGAGACTGTGTTCCCGTGGCCGCCCTAGGAGGCCTCCAGCTTCAAGAGCTGCGGGGCCTGGGCAAGTCCCCAGAGTGAGCGGGCTCGCCGGCCTGCCCTGGCCCTGAACTGCCGGCCCGCGGCGGGCCCCCCCCGACACCCCCCAGGCCTGCTCACCACCGGGCACTAGGGTTCCAGGCGGTGATTTGCCCTGCGAGCGTGCTGGAGGGGGGAGGGGGGAGGGGGCTCTCCGCGGGGGTGAACGGGGCCTTTGATGTTTGTAACAAGGCCCCTGTGTCTGTGGCTGCCATGTGGCCGCCAGGCTGGGAGCTCGGCTGGGTTACTCGGCAGTTGCGCCGCCTGCTCTCACGGCCCGAGTGCTGGACTCAGACCACGTGCTGGTAGCCTGGCCGCCGGCTCAACCTCATAATATTGAACGTGAGGTTGTCTGTGTATTCACGTCTACACCCGGTGAACCTGTTATTGAACACAACCCACACGAAAATAGCTCGGATGGTATTTATTTCAGAGGAAACAGACTGATTTACGTTGAGTCCTCTTAGCTGCAGTGAACGTTCAAGGGCAGCTAGAGGAAAGGAGAAGAGGCCACGCGATTATTACTGCAAGTTCACAGAAACGTTGGGACTTTTAAGGCAATAAAGTCCTTTTTAGTTAGAAAAGTTTAGACGTTATTTATAACCACAAAAGCGTTTCTGCTTTTTGACTCACAATCTGCTTAGGTTTTTTGAGAGATTCTTCATTCTCTTTCTCTCCCTAGGAGGTTGCATTTCCACTGACAAACATGCTTACTTCTCTCCTGTTCTGGAACCTTCTGTTCGCTTTTTAATTTTTTTTAAGTTTATTTATTTTGAAAGAGAGAGTGATAGGGCGTGTGGGGGAGGGGCAGGGAGGGAGAGGGAGAATCCCAAGCAGGCTCTGAGTGCAGAGCCCGATGCGGGGTTTGAACCCACGAACCACGAGATCATGATCTGAGCTGAAACCAAGAGTTGGACGCTTAACCAACTTGCTCCTGGAGACTTCTTTCAGTCCTGCTGAAGAAGGAGCTGGAGCCATCTTCCCATCTCCGGCCCCCCGGCCTCCGTGTTCCTGGAGCAGCAGTCTGCAGGTGTGTGCATGGCGTGCCTGCCCTGCGCGCCAGGCCCCACTGCCCCTCGATGCCCGTTTGCAGCCCAGCCTCTCAGGTCCACAGAAGGCTGTTTTAGCGCCACACTGGTTTTCTCATCAGCCCCGGTGCCCCGTGTCCCCCCTCTCCTCCCTGTCACCATGTCGCCAGAGGCCACTCCCCACGTGATCTGGGAATCCTGCCTTTCCTGTTGTTTGTCGGATGAGCTCCAAATAGCGGATCCCCGTTCAGGCTCCTTGTTCATCCAGATTAATTTATCTTACGCACCTTACCTTCCCCACTTCTTTCAAAACTCAGCTCGAAACTCAGTGCTGCCTTTTCCAAAAGCCGTCCCTACCTGCTCAGCCAGTGGCCGTCCGTTCTGCCTCTGGATGTCCGTGGAGCCGGACAGCCGGACAGCACGCGTGCCTGGCCCCCTGCATCCAAGTTAGTTAGCAGCTAGTGAGGTAATGCTTTCAGGAGTAGAATCCAGGGATTCATCCCCTACGCACAGCACCCAGCGTTCATCCCAACACGTGTCCTCAAAGTCCCTTGCCCATTTAGCCCATCCCCCCACCCAGAACCCCTCCAGCAACCCTCTGTTCTCCATATGTAAGAGTCTCTTGTTTTGTCCCCCGCCCTGTTTTTATATTATTTTTGCTTCCCTTTCCCTATGTTCATCTGTTTTGTATCTTAAATGCCACATGTGGGTGGAGTCTTGTGATATTTGTCTTTCTCTGACTAATTCCACTTAGCATTATACCTTCTAGTTCCATCCATGTAGTTGCAAATGGCAAGATTTCATTCTTTCTGATCGCTGAGTGGTACTCCACTGTATATATGTACCACACCTTCTTTATCCATTCATCTGTCGATGGACACTTGGGGCTCTTTCCATACTTTGGCTGTTGTCTATAGCGCTACTACGAACATTGGAGTGCATGTGCCCCCTTCGAAACAGCACAGCACACCTGTATCATTTGGATAAGTACCTAGTAATTCAATTGCTGGGTTGTAGGGTAGTTCTGTTTTTATTTATTTTTTTAAATATGGTTTTTTTTTTTTTGGTTTATTTTTGAGAGCGAGAGAGAACATGAGCAGGTGAGGGGCAGAGAGAGAGGGAGACACAGAATCTGAAGCAGGCTCCAGGCCCTGAGCTGTCAGCATAGAGCCTGACGTGGGGCTTGAACCCACGAACCGTGAGATCATGTCCTGAGCCGAAGTCAGACGCTTAACCGACTGAGCCACCCAGGCACCTCACGTAGTTCTGTTTATAGTATTTTGAGGAACCTCCACACTGTTCTCCAGAGTGGCTGCACCGCTGTGTATTCCCACCAGTAGGGCAAGAGAGATCCTTTTTCTCCACATCCTTGCCAACATCTGTTGCTGCCTGCGTTGTTAATTTTAGCCATTCTGACTGGTGTGAGGTGGTACTTCATTGTGGTTTTGATTTGTATCTCCCTGATGATGAGTGACATTGAGCACTCTTTCATGTGTCTGTTGGCCATCGCATGTCTTCTTAGGAAAAGTGTCTATTCATGTCTTCCGCCCATTTCATCGTCGGATTGTTTGTTTTTTGGGTGTTGAGTTTGAGAAGTTCTTTATGGATTTTGGACACTAACCCTTTATCTGATATGTCATTTGCAAATATCTTCTCCCATTCCATCGGTTGCCTTTTAGTTTTGTTGATTATTTCCTTCACTGTGCAGAGGATTTTCATCTTGATGAAGTCCCAGTAGTTCATCTTTGCTTTTGTTTCCCTTGCCTCTGGAGACGTGTTGAATAAGACGTTGCTGCAGCCGAGGTCAAAGAGGTTGTTGCTTGCTTTCTTCTCCAGGATTTTGATGGCTTCCTGTCTTATGTTTAGGTCTTTCATCAATTTTGTGTTTATTTCTGTGTGTGGTGTAAGCAAGTGGTCCAGGTTCATTCTCCATGTCGTGTCTAGTTTTCCCAACACCACTTGCTGAAGAGACTGTCTTTATTCCACTGGATATTCTTTCCTACTTTGTCAAAGTTTAGTTGGCCATACCTTTGTGGGTCCATTTCTGGGTTCTCTATTCTGTTCCATTGATCTAAGTGTCTGTTTTTGTGCCAGTATCTTACTGTCTTGATGATGACAGCTCTGTAGTACATCTTGAAGTCTGGGATTGTAATGCCTTGAGCTTTGGTTTTCTTTTTCAGGGTTGCTTTGGCTATTCAGGGCCTTTTCTGGTTCCATACAAATTTCAAGATTGTTTGTTTTAGCTCTGTGAAGAATGCTGGTGTTATTTTGATAGGGATTGTATTAAATATGTAGATTGCTTTGGGTAGTATCAACATTTTAACAACATTTCTTCTTCCAATCCATGAGCATGGAATATTTTTCCAGTTTTTTGTGTCTTCTTTGATTTCTTTCATAAGCTTTCTATAGTTTTAAAGTTTATTTTTTGAGACAGTGAGAGTGTCTCTCTGGGAGAGGCAGAGAGACAGAGAGGGAGAAAGAGAGAGAGACAGAAAGAGAGAGAAACACAGAGAATCCAAAGCAAGCTCTATGCTGACAGCATAGAGCCCGACGTGGGGCTTGAATCCACAAACCGAGAAATCCCTTCCCTTCCCTTCCCTTCCCTTCCCCTCCCTCCCTCCCCCTTCCCCTATGGCACTCGCTTCCTCCTTTCCCTACCAGGCTGGCCAGGGGTCCACTGCAAAGTCTCTAGACTGGAGTTCAGGCTCATGGTCAATCTGCAGCTATGCCTGCCAGAGTGGAGGAGACCCAGATCCTTGCCCCTTGTCCGGTGTTAGGGGCCACCCCTCCTCCCCCTGCCATTCATTTCTTGAAGACTTAACCTCCAATGTGATTACGTTTGGAGAGCGGGCTTTTAAAAAAAGGGAAGTCTCCCCAGAAACTCACCCCACAAACACCTGGATCTTGGACTTCCAGCCTCCAGAACTCTAAGAAAATAAAGGCTGAAGCCCCACAGTCCATGGCATTTTGTTATGACAGCCCAGACTGACTAATATAACTGGAAATGAACAATGAAATCAGGACCAGTCCATTCTTGTGCCCTGGAGCAGGCCTCGGGAGCTGTCTCTTCAGCCTCGTCCTTTCTAACAGGACCCAGAGATATCCAGATATGGGGTGGATGGCTGGTTGGGGTTAATCCTGATCAGCTGAAGCCAGTCTACATGTTGAATTCATCGGGTCATGGTGATTAATGTCAGAGTGATATGGATTCGATCAAAGAGAAGCTCGGGGGCTTTTGTAAAATGGTTGGGGAAAGACACCATCCCTCTCTTTGGATATAAATGAGGTACTTGGAGACTGGAGGATACATCCCACTATCAGGAGAGCTTGAGACAGATCCAGTGGCATCCCAGGGAGACAGAACTCCAGTTCTGAAGGCACCGTGAATACAGGGCTCAAAATATGCTATCCTACCTCAGGATTTTTTAGTTATTTCACAACAAATCTCTTTCATTGTGGTAGCTCATTGCATTGTGTTTCTTACTAACTTGCTACTACATGCATTCTAATGGAACTTTTCCTAACTGACTGACTTCCCACACAGCAGTCAGAGTGGGCATTTAAGAGCACAGAGCTGATTCGTACCATTTTGTAGCTTGAGACTGTGCCATGGCTTCCTGTTTCCTTTAGGATGAAATCTTGGGACTGCTTTTGGTAATGGGAGTGAGAAAGTCAGACGATTTCCCTCGAAGACAGGCATGTTGGGCCATTGGACAATGACCAAAGAGGGGTGCCTGGGTGTCTCAGTTGGTTAAGTGTCCGACTTCGACTTAGGTCATGATCTCACGGTTCATGGGTTTGAGCCCCGCATTGGGCTCTGTGCTGACAGCTCAGAGCCTGGAGCCTGTTTCGGATTCTGTCCCCGCCGTCTCTCTGACCCTCCCCTGCTCATGCTGTCTCTCCTTCCCTCTCAGAAATAAATAAAACATTAAAAAATTTTAAAACATAAATAAAATGACCAAAGATAGGCAACAACCTGAGAAGAATTTCCCCATGGAAACTGCTACCGTATTGGGCAGAACGGTGAGTTTGTGGCCATCTTGCTTGCAGGCATTGCCATCTAACCCAGCTGGTGGGGGGCGGGGGGTTGTGGTGAACATTTGCAGCTTTCCCAACTGTATGCAACAGATTTGATTCAGGGGGTTGACAGAGCTACTGGAAATTTAAGAGAAGTGAGAGAGCCAAAGAAGACCATGGATGATAAATCCTGCATACATTCTTGGCTGATGGCTGAACTGTGTAGGGATGTGGAACCTCAAGAGGTCCAGCAAAAATGGAAAGCCTGGGAGACTGGCAAATGCACTGCCCTTTTGAAAACATCCCTCAGTCCACACACAGCTGAGGCAGTGGAAGTGGAAGACTTACTTGCTCGAGGTGTCTTAGCATGATCTCTCGCCAAATCATCACCTGACTACAAAACTATGCTGGCAAAGGGAAGACCCCGAGTAGCCAGATTTAAAAAAATAAAAATAATAAGCAGAGAGATCAATGGCTGTCCACTGAAAGTGAGATAGATTTATAGGGTGAATTGAGGCAAGTTAATTGTCTATTAAAACCGACAGCACTCAGAACAAAGCAGAATCCAGAATTGCTGCAACGTGTTGCCCGGAATGTCTGGTTTTAAATGAAAAATTGGCAGACGTGCAAAGGAAAGTTCAAGTGTTATACAAGAAGACAGGTCTAAAGTCAGTGAACTAGGCTTCCAATTTGGGAAGCTAAAAATGATGAGAGAATTCAATACAAAGTAAGTAGTAGGAAGGCAATAGTAAAGATCAGTGTGGAAATCAATAAAATAGAAAATGGAAAGCAAAATGAAGGGAACCAACAGCTGGTTCTTTGCAAAGATTAATAAAATTGATAAACTTTTGTCTAGATTGGAAGAAGACACAAATTATCAATTAGGAAGAAAAGAGGAAACATCACCACAGATCTTACAAACACTAAGTGGATAATAAGGAAATATTAGTAACAGCCTGCTCTGAAGTTTAAAACATGTTAATAAAAGGAGACCTAACTAAAACAGAGAGGCATACCATGTCTGAAAGACCCAATACTATTAAGATGGAGGTTAACCCCAAATTTATCTATAGATTCAATGCAATCCCAATAAAAATCCCAGCAGGATGCTGGTGAGGATGTGGAGAAACGGGCACCCTCCTACACTGTTGGTGGGAATGTAAACTAGTGCAGCCCCTCTGGAGAACAGTGTGGAGGTTCCTCAAAAAATTAACAACAGAACTCCCCTAGGACCCAGCAATAGCACTGCTAGGAATTTACCCAAGGGATACAGGAGTGCTGATGCACAGGGGCACATGGAACCCAATGTTCACAGCAGCACTCTCCACAATAGCCAAAACATGGAAAGAGCCTAAGTGTCCATCAACGGACGAATGGATCCAGAAGATGTGGTTGATCTATACCATGGAATACTACATGGCAATGAGAAAGAATGAAATCTGGCCATGTGTAGCAACATGGATGGAACCTGAGGGTGTTATGCTGAGTGAAATAAGTCAGGCAGAGAAGGACAGCTACCAAATGTTTGCATGTATAGGAGGATTAGGAGGAACTTAACAGAGGACCATGGGGAGAAGAAGGGGGAAAATAGTGGGGAGAGGGAGGGAGGCAAACCATGAGAGACTCTTGAATGCTGAGAACACACTGAGGGCTGATGGGGGTGGGGGGGAGGGGAAGGGGTGATGGGCATAGAGAAGGGCACTTCTAGGGATGAGCACTGGGTGTTATATGGAAACCAACTTGACAATAAACTATTTTTTAAAAATGCAAAAAAAAAAAAATCCCAGCAGGATTTTATGTAGAAGATAAAAGCTAATTCTGAAATTTATGTATATTCCCAAACTCAGGGGAGGGAGAGGGAGGAAAACCAGTCAATGGAAACTGACTCTGGAGAGCTTGGACATTACATCTAGCAGATAAGGACTTCAACGCAGCTAATTAAAAATGTGTTCAAAGAATTAAGGGAAAATACGCTAACAATGAATAGCAAGGAATCTCAACAGAAGTGGAAAAAAGCAAATGGAAAGTTTAGAGCTTAAAAGTACACTAACCGAAATAGAAAGTTCATGGCACGAGTCAGATGTCAGAAGCAATAATTAAATTTGATAGGATGACAGCAATTATATACAGAACAAAGAGAAAAACACCTTATAGTTCAACTGCTGAAAGCCAAAGGTAAAGAAAACATTTGTAAAGGAACAAAATAAAAATGTGACATCATATATAGGTAACAATGGAAAATATGATTTATTGCTGACTTTTCACAGAACATGAAGCCAAAAGACATCGAGAGCCCAGGAGACTGTGAATGTACTGCACTTTCTGTAAAAGACAGTGGTGTCTTGTTCCATTTAATGACATGCTCAAAGTGCTGGAAAAATCAGTGTAGAACTCTTTCAAAACTGAAGGCAAAACTAAAGCCACTTCTAGATTTTAATTTTTTTTTCTTTTTTTTAATGTTTTATTTATTTCTAGGAGAGAGAGAGAGACAGCGTGAGCAGGGAGGGTCAGAGAGAGAGGGAGTCACAGACTGAAACAGGCTCCAGGCTCTGAGCTGGCAGTCAGCACAGAGCCCGACGCGGGGCTCGAACCCACGAACCGCGAGATCATGACCTAAGCGAAAGTCGGACGCTTAACCGACTAAGCCACCCAGGCGCCCCTAGATTTTAATTTTTTTAAAAAGGGGGAAATAAAACTGAGAATTTGTCACTAGCAGACATGTGCTAAAAGAGCTGCTAAAGAGAAATGACATCAGACAGTAGCTTGGATAGAAACTCAGATACATAAGAAGGATAGAAGAAAACCCTAAATGGAAACACGTGAAGATGCTTGTGGGGATGAGCACTGGGTGTTATATGGAAACCAACCTGACAATAAACTATTTGTAAAAAAAAAAAAAAAAAAAAAAGGAATATGTGAAGATGTAAAAAATATATAATTTATTATATATAAATGTTTGTATATTTGTATCTGTATATATATCTATACATGAATATAATATAAATATATATGTAAAAACATGTATAAATGTATATGTAAAATTCATATATACATGTATATATTTTTAAATGTTATTTATTTATTTTGAGAGGCCCAGCATGCAGGCATGGGAAGGGCAGAGAGAGGGAGACACAGAATCTGAAGCAGGCTCCAGGTTCTGAGCTGTCGAGCTCGAACCCACAAGCTGTGAGATCATGACCTGAGCTGAAGTCGGCTGATTAGCCAACTGAGCCACCCACGTGCCCCAATAGCTAAAATTAAAAAAAAATACTGAATACTAAGTGTTGGCAGGAATGCAAAGCAATTGAAACCATTAAACACTGCGGCCAGGAATGCAAACAGTTGGATACACAGCTTTGTACTTTCTTATTTAGTAAAACATACCCTAAGCTTCAAACTTACCACATGACCCCACAAGCCCAGTGCTAGGTATCTGTCCAATAGTAGTGAAGACATACACCCACAAAAAGATTTGCATGTGAATATTCTTAGAAGCATTATTTGAAATAATCAAAAAGCGAAAACAACCCAAGTGTCCTTTGACTGACGCGTGAACAAAATGTTGCATATCCCTAAATGGAATCACACTTTACATTCATCAAGAGAGAATAAATTGTTGCTACCAGCAACAGCCTGATTGAATCTAAAAAGTATGATGCTGAGCTAAAGAAGCCATACGCAAAAGACTACACATTGTCCGAATCAATTTGTATTAAATTCTAGAAAAGGCCAAACAGAGGCAGAAAGCAGACCGGTGGTCTGGGGCAAGTGTGGGGCTCTGGACTGAAGGCAAAAGCAAACGACAAATTTTTAGGGTAATAAGAGTGTTCTAAGATTGATTGTGTTGATTGCTTGACAGTAAGGTATATGCTTATCAAAACTCATGGAACTATGCACTTTTTTTTAGCGTGTAAATTATACTTTAATCAAGCTGTTAAAAAATAATCAATCCAGGGGCGCCTGGGTGGCTTAGTCGGTTAAGCGTCCGACTTTCGCTTAGGTCATGATCTCGCGGTTCGTGGGTTCGGGCCCCGCGTCGGGCTCTGTGCTGACTGCCAGCTCAGAGCCTGGAGCCTGTTTCAGTCTGTGACTCCCTCTCTCTCTGACCCTCCCCTGCTCATGCTGTCTCTCTCTCTCTCTCCTAGAAATAAATAAAACATTAAAAAAAAAATCAATCTGACTTAGCACGGCTTATGTAACAGATCCTGTCTACTTCTCTGGTCATCTTACCTCAAGGTCTTGACACAAGACAGGTTCGTATCTCACTCATGTTCCGACCTGTGTGGGTAGGGGGAGGGGCGGGGATACTCTACCCCACACGGTCACTCGGGGACCATGCTCCTTCCATTTTCTGCCTCCTTCTTTCTCTAGATCCTCAGAGTCCCTTCCTTTTAGCTGGAGGATAAAGAAAGAGCCAACGTGGAGGATTTTAGTTCTCAACACACCACCGTGGACTTCGTGGGTGAAGCAATAGGCGTGTGTTGTTTCTCATGGTTTTGTGGACGCGCTGGGTGGTTGTGGTGGTCTGGGCTGACTCTGCGGGGGCTGCGGGGGTTGGGACGGGCTTGGCTGGGCCTCTCCCTAAGGTGTGGCCCTCCAGGAGGCCAGCCCGGGCTCAGTCACATGGTGGAGAAGGGCTCCCGGCGACTGGAGAGGCCAAGCCCAAGGTGAAAGCATTTATTCCTATTTCTGCTTCTCTCTCAGTCACCATGGGAGCTGGTGAACATGGCGTTTAGTGCCGTTACAGGTGGTGGTTCTGAGCAGATTTGTGTTTCCTGCCACAGCCCATAGAGGGGTATGAGGGTGATAGCTCGGCTTTAGGGGCCCCCATGGTTTGGGAAACCCCACCTTTGATGACTTAGCATCCTCTCCAACCAGCAAAATGACACCTCTTCACCAAATGGTAAAAACAACGGGTCGGATGCTCCCCTCTCATTTGGTTGGGGAGATCTATCCTGGCATTAACTCTGGGTTGCTGTTCGTGGTGCCTGAGAGGACCCCATGGGCACTGTTGGGGTCCACCCTGTGGTGTCCGCCATCGCGGCCGGTTCTTGGCATCTTGGTGATCCCCTGTCTGTGCTCCCTCCAGTGCTTATCTTATTCTAGCAGCATCCAGCGTCTTTCTCTGGTGGTCTGGAAGCTCTCTTTAACTTTTAGTGATGGTAAAACATAACTATTTTATAAGGAAACTGAACCAAAGAGAAGCATTGCTTGGGGCCACCCCTGTTTCCTTAGACTTTGGGCTACAAAGATGCAGGATGGTCCTACTGACCCCGGCCCTGGGGATGCTGGTGTGAGGTCCCCCGGCTTCAGGAGGAACCCTTCCAGCACCTTTCTTTGGCAGGGCAGCTCCTGGCATCCACGGCTCAGGGGAGTGACTCACCCTGTCCCTCAGGAGCAGGGGTGATGAAGAAATTGACCTCAGGGCCAGGCTGAGGTTCCAAGCAGCTGCTTCATGTCCTGCGTCTACGGCTTCCATTCTGATGTTACCTCCAAGAGATTAAGTTCAGAAGTCAGTCTGCCTCATCTCTAAGTCCATAGGGATCCCTCGACTGCCTCCCTTCCTTCCCGTACTACCTAAGATACTGTCTCAAACCCTGCTATGCATTGAACTTTGTCCCTTCAAAATTCATATGCTGAAGACCTGACCCCCCCAGAACGTTAGAATGGGATTGCATTTGGAGATAAGGTCTATAAAGAAATGATTAAGTTAAAACAAGGTCACTGGGGTGGCCCTGATCTAGTCTGACTGGTGTCCTTTAGAGTCGAGATCAGGGCACAGACATGCACAGACATGTGCGGACATGTGAGTACACGGGGAGAAGACTGTGTTTACACGCCACGGAGGGACGCCTTAGAAGAAACCAGTCCTGCTGCCTCTGACCTTGGACTTCTTGCCTGAAGAGCTGAGAGAAACAAAGTTCTGTTGTTCAAGCCACTAGCCTGTGGCACTTTGTTCCAGCAGCCTGAGCAGAGGAAGACCCCACCCACTCCATCATTCTCACCCACACTTTCTTTTCCTTGATGGCTCCATCAAACCTTGCATCGCTGTTTCCTTGATTGTCGACAGCCTCCCTGCCTGCAGTGAGGGGTTCAGGAAGAGAAGAGACATGGCCGCCTACAACAGTGTCTACGCATGCTCAGCTCACGAACAGATTTGTAGAACACATTGGTAACTCGAGGGGAGCCTGTTGCTTGGTGGTCAGTAACTAGTTTCTTTTAAAGCAAATGAAATCTTATAATTACTCTGGTTCCTGAGAAGCAGATCCTGCCCCAGGCCAGCCCCGAAAGGCTGCACAGGCTCTGGGGTTGAAGAAGGAGGCAGGCTCGTAGGCTCTCCCTGGAGGTTGCAACAGCGAGCGTGGTGGTTTTCAGCAATGCCAAGTTCCCACACTCTTAACCTTGGCCACCAGCTGAAGAGCAGATGGTGGCGGCTGGAAGGAACATCAAAGTTCAAAGTGTGTGAGGTTGTGTGTGTGTGTGAGTAGTGGGTGTTTGAGATATGAAATCATGAAGAGAGAAACAAAAAACGGTTTAGGCATAATTACCAGCGAGTCAAAAAGAGACTCTACTATAGCTTGGGCTTATGTCTAATCAGGATTCCTTGCTTTATAAAAGTCTAAAGATTTTTTTTAATGTTTATTTATTTTTGAGAGAGGGAGAGAGACAAAGTGTGAGCAGGGGAGAATCAGAGAGAGTGGGGAGGCACAGAATCTGAAGCAGGCTCCAGTCTCTGAGCTGTCAGCATAGAGCACAATGCGGGGCTTGAACTCATGAACTGTGAGATCATGACCTGTACTGAAGTCAGATGCTTAACCGACTGAGCCCCCCAGGTGCCTCTATAAAAGTCTAAAAGTAAACGATTTGTCTTAACTCTAATCCCAGCCACAGGACCCAGCATTTCGTGGGGACACCACCCTGCTTAATGTGATGAATCTTGGGGTGCCCTTGTGTGGAATTAGTCTGATTTTCTCAGTGAACCGTGTGGATCTAAGTAGAGACCTCAAAGCCTGAGCTGTTCACTTTGGAGCCACTGGTCACATGGGGCTATTTTCATTTAAATTACTTAGAATGTAGTTAAAGAGTCAGTTTCTCAGTTGCAGTGGCCACATTTCAAGTGCTCAGAAGCCTCCTGTGGCTATTTGAGACCGGGAATACAGAGCATTTCCTGGGTTACAGAAAGTTCTATTGGCTTTGGGACAGAGAGCAGGCAGGGCTGGCAGAAATCACTCGGGGGCATGGAATGGGTTGGGAGAGGGTGGTCTTGGGGCTTGAAATATCCTGAAAAGGCTGCTGGGTCTCTCAGGAATGCTGGCTGATTGCTTACTTTGCCATCCGCCAGTAGGGAAAGGGTTGCTTTAGCTGAGTTTCTTACAAGCTGAGCTCTAAGTGTTTCAGATGTATTTTATGCTCAGAACAATTCTCTACGGTAAGTATTTCCTCCTTTTTATGATTAAGAAAACTGCAGAGCAGAGAAGTAGCTTCCCCATTACCAGCTAGTAATGGAAAGAGTCAGGAAATGAACTTGGGTTTAGTTAGTCCCAAGCAGAAGCCTTTTTCCGCCCCCTGTATCTTTCTGCCTTCCTGGCTCCCTGGCCTCTGGGAGATGCAGAGGAGGAAGGTGGTGACTGCGTCACTCTCTGGGCTTGCTTGCCTCCGTCGGGTACCCAACAGACCCCTGTTAGCGGTTGAAACCAGTAGACTCTGAGGGGTCCATGCTGGTTTCCTGAGGGTCCACATTGTGAAGTCTGAGCATGCTCGTGTTTCTTCAGGCAGGAACGTAGGGACAACATCACCTCTAACACAGTGAGATGCCTTGATGTTGGTATTAACCCAACATGTCACTGCAGATTTTCTAGAGGAAGGGTTGTGCCCCCTGGGCCTGGGATTACCTGAGTGCCTCTCTTGGGTACTGGGAAATTGGCATTTGACTGGGGCCAAAAGATGAGGTTTTGATGCCAAGAACTTGCAGGGAGTTTTTAAGTCCTGTTTTTTGTTTTTATTTTTCTGCTCATGAAATGAGGATAGAACCAAGTCATGAAGCAGTCCAGTCCACAAATTATTTGTGAAGTTGTTTTACGTTTGAATCACCTTATCAGTTCAGTATGTTAGAATGTTTGTTATATGTGTGTTTCTTAAGAAGACTTAAAAAAAAAAGATAGAGATTTTAAACCTAGCTTTTTATTTATTTATTTATTTATTTATTTATTTAAAAAAAAATTTTTTTTTTTTTTATTTCTAGGAGAGAGAGAGAGACAGCGTGAGCAGGGGAGGTTCAGAGAGAGAGAGTCACAGACTGAAACAGGCTCCAGGCCCTGAGCTGGCAGTCAGCACAGAGCCCGACGCGGGGCCCGAACCCACGAACCGCGAGATCATGACCTAAGCGAAAGTCGGACGCTTAACCGACTAAGCCACCCAGGCGCCCCTAAACCTAGCTTTTTAAAGAAAAGTCTATTGTTGACTTCTGGTGCTTTTATGAGGGTTTTGTGTACTTAAGTACCATATGCACCTGTTACAACAACCCAGAATCGTAATTAGGCAAAGCCTGATGAGCAGTATGCTCAGAGATGCTCAGAGGAGAGATTTTAGGACCCAGGCCTTAAATACAGAACAGAGTCTGCTCTTTCATGAAGCACAAAGCCTAACCTTAATTTAAAGTCCCTGTGTAGTCTTCTTGGGGAGGGAAATGTGACTTGAGATCGAAGTGGCCTGAGAAGTCCATTCTTTTATATCCTAGCAAGAGCACAGATCATAGATATGCAGCCACAAGGTGAACACGTGTGTGTGAACATGAGTGAAAGAATGGGACATCGTCCCCAAGATGACATTTCACTAGTGATTTCATCTGTCTCTAAAACGCCTTTGACTAAAACTATATTTTATCTGATATTAATTAGTGGCAAAAGTTCTCTTTTGGTTATTAATTGCTCAGTATATACATTCCCCTCCACCCCCCATTTCTTTTTTTTTTTAATTTTTTTAATTTTTTTACAAATAGTTTATTGTCAAATTAGTTTCCACATAACACCCAGTGCTCATCCCCACAAGTGTCCACCTTCATGCCCATCCCTCCTCCCTCCCACATCCATCAGTCCTCAGTTTTTGTCAGCATTCAAGAGTCTCTCATGGTTTGCCTCTCTCCCTTTCCCCCACCATTTCCGCCCTTCTTCTTCCCCTTGTCCTCAGTTAAGTTCCTCCTAATCCTCCTATACGTGCACACATATGATATGTGTCCTTCTCTGCCTGACTTATGTCGCTCAGCATAACACCCTCAAGGTCCATCCATGTTGCTACACAGGCCAGATGTCATTGTTTCTCATTGCCGTGTAGTATTCCATCGTATAGATAAACCACATCTTCTTGATCCATTCATCTGTTGATGGACACTTAGGCTCTTTCCAGGTTTTAGCTATTGTGGAGAGTGCTGCTATGAACATTGGGGTCCATGTGCTCCTATGCATCAGCATTTCTGTGTCCCTTGGGTAAATTCCTAGCAGTGCTATTGCAGGGTCATAGGGGAGTTCTAGTGTTAGTTCCCTGAGGAACCTCCACACTGTTTTCCAGAGGGGCTGTACCAGTTTACATTCCCACCAACAGTGTAGGAGGGGGCCCGTTTCTCCACATCCTCGCCAGCATCTATAGTCTCCTGATGTATTCATTTTAGCCGCTCTGACCGGCATGAGGTGGTATCTCAGTGTGATTTTGATTTGTATTTCCCTGATGAGGAGGGATGCTGAGCATCGTTTCATGTGTCTGTTGGCCATCTGGATGTCCTCTTTGGAGAAGTGTCTGTTCATATCTTCTGCCCATTTCTTCACTGGGTGGTTTGGTTTTTTGCACCCCACCATTTTTTAATGAAAATTTATCAAACAGCTGTATTTCATGTGCTATATGTTTACTTTAGGCAAGTGTCTATTGTATAGTAAGAAAACATTTTTTATTGATGTCATGTAATTTACAAAGTTTTTTCACAGATGTTTTCCAGATGCTTCCCACAACAGCCCAGCAAGATAGGCAGCGGTGTTCTTAATTCTATATGCAGGTGATCTACAGAGTCAGGACTTTCCATTTCTAGCCTAAAGCCTTTGCATGGTATTGCTCTGTCCCATGGTCCAGTGTCCTTATGTCCCCGATCAGGACTATGGGCTGCTTTTGCTATTTTAAGTGATGTTGGACGGTTGCTATTGCTGAGTATCTTTTTCTATGGCATCACGCTGGTCATACCTATTTATTTGTTGCAGGAATCCTGGTCTGGGAAATAAAGCTTTGCCATTATGCCATTGTGCCATGGTTCCAGAAAAGAGGCTGTATCAATCCAGGTGATGACACATTTTCCAAGAACACACTAGGAAAAGTTGAGAACTACCTGTCCTTTGCCTGTACTACATCTGCTACCTTAAAAAGGCGAGGACCACAGCTGTCTGATATTTGGAAACAACAAAAAAGTTCGGGGGGAGGGGCCCCTGGGTGGCTCAGTAGGTTGAGCGTCAAACTCTTGATTTTGGCTCAGATCATAATCTCACAGTTTGTGAGGTCAAGCCCTGCACTGGGCTCTATGCTCGCAGTGTGGAACCTGCTTGAGATTCTCTGTCTCTCTCTCCCTCTCTCAAAATAAATAAACTTTAAAAGAACATTCAGGGGAATGGCTTTAAGGGTAGTTTCCATGAAACGGATGTGGCTCTTCCACTGGCTTCTCTCAGGATGGAAATCCAGCCCCAGCTTGTGGCTGTGAAGGTTTTCAGGCATCCGGACAGCAGCCTGCTTGCTGGCCTGGGACATCCCAGCCTGAGTGTGACTTCTCTGAAGCTCAGGTGAACCTGATTGTCCGCCCCGTCCCTCCCTCCTGCCCCGTTGGACAGACATCACGCCTCCCTCTGGTCCCAACATCTTCATTTGTTCTATTTTATGTCTCAAAGAGGATATAAGTAGGTTTCTGGAGAGCCCTTACTGTGGAATCAGAACGCTTTCATCAAACGACCCCATGGCTTTGTGAGATTCGGCGATAAAGGGACGTCTGACGTCTCCCCTTTCACTGCCTGGGACTGTGGTTCCCAATCTTCGCTGTATGTTAGCATCAGCCAGGGAGCTTTTCACAGGCTCAGTGCCCAGAGCCACACTGTTTCATCCCCGTTTTCTGGAGGTGGGACCCAGGAGTTGGCGTTATTCACACCTCACAGACGGTTCCAGTGCGCAGCCAAGTTTGAGAGCCAGTGTGGCCCTCGGGCCTGCACCAGCCGGGAACGTGTTAGACAAGCACATTCTTGGGCTCACCTGGATCCACCGAGGCAGACCCCCCTCCCCCTCCCCAGGCCGGGCCCCAGCAGTGTGTGTTTTCACACACTGTCCAGATGATGCTCATGCTCGCTCACATCTGGAAACCAGTGCAGAGCATCTCACACCCTAATGCAAACTGCGTGGGGATCTTGGCAACACGCAGGTGCAGACTCGGGGGTCAGAGCGCGCTGTGACCTTGTAGCCCTCATGCCACCCCAGGAGATGCGGCCTCTGCTCTTGGGTGCACCGGGGGGCACCCTGTCCCAGTAATACTTGCTTGGATATACTAGGTGCTCAGTAAGACCCTGTTGAATTGGGTAAGTATTTGGTGACCATGAAGAGTAAAGAAAGAGAGGGACGGAACTGACGATTACACATCATAATCAGGGTAGAATTCTTCCCTGTGACCTTGCGTTGATGGACAGTCTTAAAAGTCACTGGAAATTTTTGGACAGCAGTCTCTTATGACTGCAAAAAATCCAGCAGGTTGGTCACCTGGCTGGAAAGAATTTATGTTTTGCCTTTCTTGGGCATTTGCAGTTCACCGACTCACAGGGAGTGTTAAAAAAAAAATGGGAACGGGGGCGCCTGGGTGGCTCAGTCGGTTAAGTGGTTGAATCTTGATTTTGGCTCAGGTCATGATCTCATGGTTTGTGAGTTTGAACCCTGTGTTGGGCTCCATACTGTCAGCACAGAGCCTACTTGGGATTCTTTCTCTCCCTCTCTCTCTCTCTCTGCTCCTCCTCTGTGCGCTCTCTCTCTTTCTCTCTCAAAAGAAATAAATACACTTAAAAATAAAGTGTAGAAGTGAGGGTGTCTTCATAATGGTATCAGCATCATAAGACCCACTGGGAACCCCGCTGTGAATGTGTGATGAGTGTTTTCTCAGCAGATTTCTTCTTGCCTGGCATGCATCCTTCTGGAGTGCAAGGGAGGTGGGGTGGGGAGGGCCAAAATGGGGCCATATATTACTGCCCGCTGTACTATCAGGCAGTGTCCTTACCCAGGGGTCAACTTACAGAAACAGGTCAGTGAAAATTAGCCACAAGGGGGCGGTATTGCCCCACAAAGATTCCTTGTTGCCAATGACCCTGGCGCTTAAGACCTGGTCTTCCTAAATACCTGCTGTATCCATAATACTGTTTGTTCTTCCTTCTCCCAGGGCCTGTAAGCAATTAAAAACATACCAGAGACAATCTGTATGCATCAGACCTTTTACACTGTCTGTTGACTCTTTTTAAATATATTTGTTAAGGATTGTATTTCTCTTGTGGTTTTTATGTGACTCTAGCTAGCTGTTCCTAAAGATTAAAAAAGTGGTCCTTGGGGCGCCTGGGTGGCTCAGTCAGTTAAGCGTCCAACTTCGGCTCAGGTCATGATCTCACGGTTCATGGGTTCGAGCCCCGTGCCGGGCTCTGTGCCGACAGCTCAGAGCCTGGAGCCTGCTTCAGATTCTGTGTCTCCCTCTCTCTCTCTGCCCTTCCTCTGCTTGCACTGTCTTGTTCTCTCTCTCAAAAAATAAATATTAAAAAATTTAAATTCATGTTTGGGGGGATGATCTGTGGGGAAGCCTGTTCAGCTAGAAACTCAATGTTGCGTCATTCGAATGTGTCACATGTTTCCGGAACTTCTTCTGAGTGGACACACACTAGTTAAAGGGGCTGCGGGGGCTTCTCCCGGATCACGCGATGACTGTCCCCTGTCCCCTGTTCCAAGCATGTGCCTCTGCGCTCTGGGCCCACCACTTCTGCCTCCATATTAGTCTGAACGAGCCTCCGACTGTGACGTTTATCAAGCCTGAAAGTGCATGGATTTTTCCACTGTGTCTTCTAAGGACGGCTTACTGAAAGGTCGCTGGAATGTGAGGCATTTTGCTGGGGCCACAGATCCCCGGGTCTGCGTGTGCTGTTTGGACGGGCGGGCACGGTTAACAAGGCTTCCTGCCTTTGTTCACTGCGCAGCCCCTGGCTGGGCCACGTCTCCAGATGCCCAGTTCTCCTCGCCCGATATGGTTTCCATATGTGACCCCATGTGCCCTCGGCGGCCACCTCTGAGGACTCGGCCCCCCAGGTGTCCTCTCAGGAACAATAAATTGTCTGCGTCTATTGGGCTTCCTTTCAGGCCGCTTCTTCCCCTCCCACTTGGCCACACTTGAGAGCCATCGAGGCCTCTGCTGGCTCCGGAAGCCGAGTCCACCTTCAATAAGGAAGGTGACGGGCCCCGCCGCTCCCTCTGCTGGTTTCCACTCCTCTTGCTGGGGGTGCTCGTCTCTGGGCTGAGTCTGTGGCAGGATTTCAACAGGACTTCACATTGTTTAAGGAAAACTGGGAGATGCTAATGAACACTCTACGGTGCCAGGCACAGTGTCAAGCCCTGGGGACCCACAGGTGGACACGGCAGCCGCCACCCTGTCCCCCGGGAGCCTGGAGTCCCCAGGGCCCCCTGTTACATAACTGAGTCCAGCGCCGTGTGGCCCGGCACAGGCTGGCTGCTGGATGCAGGTGGTGGGTGGCCCACTTGGCCGGAGAGTCCCGGTTCCAGCCTCAAAGTGGCCCCTGGGCCATTGCGGCCTCGCGTGACCACGTAAGACCAGGGCTGTGGCCTCTCAGGTCTGGTCCCGTTTGCCACCCTGGCCAGCCTAGTCTCAGGTCCTGTCCAGTAAACCCTGTGCTGCGCCGTGGCCACAGAGAAGACTCCGGTGGGCCACAGGGCGCGGTGAGCTCGTGGGCTCAGCGCCTGGGCGGGTCGTCCTCCAGACCCTCAGCCTGGGAAGGGGGCTGGGTGGGTTCTGCGAGCTCACGATTGGGGGTGGGGGTGGGGGGATGGGGGGCCGAGGGCAGGCTGGAGTCATGGCAGTTGGAAATGTGTCCCGTTCTGGGTGTTAGAGCATCTGACCGCAGAGGTGGAAACAGATAGGGACGAGTGCTTTTTTTCTCCCAAGTTCTATTTAAATTCTAGTTCATTTTTTAAAAGTTTATTTACTAATTGAGAGAGAGAGAGAGAAAGTGTTAGCAAGGGAGGGACAGAGAGAGGGGGAGGAAGACAGAATCCCAAGCAGGCTCCGAGTTGTCAGCACAGAGCCCGATCGTGGGGCTCGATCTCACGAACCAGCAGATTATGACCTGAGCTGAAGTAAAAAATCGGATGCTTAACCAACTGCGCCACCCAGGCGCCCTCTAGTTAGTGAACGTCGAGTGCCATTCTGGCTTCAGGAGTAGAGCCCGGTGCTCATCACTTACCTAGAGCACCCAGTGCTGGTTCGGACAGTGCTCTCTTAGTGCCCTCACCGACTTGGCGCATCCCCCCATCCGTCCAGCAAACCTGTTTGTTCTCTGTTTTAAGAGTCTCTTACCGTTTGCCTCTTTCTCTGTTTTTATCTTTACTTTTCCTTCCCTTCCCCCATGTTCATCTGTTTTGTTTCTTAAACTTCACATATGAGTGAAATCATGGGCTTTTGTCTTTGACTTACTTATTTCACTTAGCATAAAACATTCTAGTTCCATCCATGTTGTTGCAAGTGGCAAGATTTCATTCTTTTTCATCACCGAGTAATCTTCCAGTGTGTGTGTGTGTGTGTGTGTGTGTGTGTGTGTGTGTCTGTATACATGCATAGCCTCTTCTTTTTTTAAAAATGTTTTTACTTTTTTTAATATTACTTAAAAATTTTTTAATGTTTTATTAAACATTAAAGAGAGAGAGAGAGACAGCGTGAGCAGGGGAGGGTCTAAGAGGGAGGGAGACACAGAATCTGAAGTAGATCCAGGCTCTGAGCTGTCAGCACAGACCCCGATGCAGAGCTCGAACCCATGAACTATGAGATCATGACCTGAGCCAAAGTCGGACGCTTTAACCGACTGAGCCACTCAGGTGCCCCTGAAATTTTTTTTAATGTTTATTTATTTTTGAGACAGAGAGAGACAGAGCATGAGCGGGGGAGGGGCAGAGAGAGAGGGAGACACAGAATCCATAGCAGGCTCCAGACTCTGAGCTGTCGGCACAGAGCATGATGTGGGGCTCGAACCCATGCACTGTGAGATCATGACCTGAGCCGAAGTCAGATGCTCAACAGATTGAGCCACCCAGGCCCCCCGACCTCTTCTTTATCCATCCATCAGTTGGTGGACACTTGGGCTCTCTCCATAGTTGGGCTATTGTTGATAGTGCTAATAGACTACTTTTAATAACAGTTTTAGCTTCACAGCAGAATTTGGTGGGAGATACAGAGGCTTCCCGTATATCCCTGTACCCCCACACCCACAGACCCTCCCCAGTATTGACATCCCCACCATTGAGGTGCATTTGTTACAGCGGAAGAGTCTACACTGGCGTTGACCAGTCGACCTCAGGGCTTGTCTTGGTGTTGCACACTCTAGGGTGGGACAGATGTGTAAGGACACACGCCTACCAGCACAGTGCTCCACAGAGGAGCCTCACTGGCCTGAATATCCCCTGTGCTCTGCCTGACCGTCCCTCCCTCCCCCCACCCCCTAGAGACCGTGTCCGTAGATTTGTCTTCCCCCGAATAGGAAACAATTGGAATCAAGCAGAGTGTAGCCTTTTCACACTGGCTTCTTATACTTTTTAATACACAGTCAAGTTTTTTCTGTGTCTTTTCATGGCTTAGAGCTTATTTCTTTCGTGCTGAATATCTGAGTGGTCATACTTACCGAGAGGTCTGGAGCGGGGCTGCCGTGGGCTTCAGGGGCTCATGGGCCTCTGTGGCCACTTGCCTCAGCCCCTGGGAACCATGGGGACAGCTGTGTCCCCAGGAAGCACCCACCAGCCTGAGGCACGGGAAGAGGGATGGGACACGGGGGGAAGGGAGCTGCCGGCAGGAAAGCAGAGAGGTTTCTAGAAGGTCCTGCAGGGAACATCCCTGTACATCTCCTCGGCCAGACCTGGGCCCCGTGGCTGCCTCTGGATGGCCCAGGGGAAAGGTCAGTCTGGGCTCACGTCACCAGTAGATCGGGCCTACCCAGCGCTGCTTGGGCGAGCATCAGGGACCTGTCGGCCAGGAGGTGTGTGAGTGTGTGTGTGTGTGTGTGTGTGAGAGCTTGTGAGTGTATGAGAGTGTGTGTGAGCTCTTGAGTGTGAGAGTTTGTGAGTGTGAGCATGTGAGCTTGTGAGTGTGTGACAGCTTGAGTGTGAGCTTGTGAACGTGTGTGAGTGTGAGCGTGCGCGCGTGTGTGTGTGTGTGTGTGTGTGTGTGTGTGAAACAGGCTTTGGGCAGGTGATGGAAGTTCGTTACCACAAAGCTCAAGGAAAAGACTGTTTCGTGGCAGGACATGGAGTGAACTGTGCGCAGCACCCAAGCCCGCGTTTGACCCTTGAGAGTCCACTTGTCCCGTCTGCCCAGCTGCGCCAGGTCTGGGCTCCCTGAGGCTCCCCCTGCAGCGAGGTGTGGCAGGGGCAGGTGAAGGCGAGCATTAAACGTGGCCTCTGAGTTGTGCCCTCCGAGGGAGTGGGCCCCCCTCCCCGGCGCCCGGCATGTGGCCGGGGTGGCGCGCGGCCACTGCGGGGCCCGGCTGAAGCCCCTGGAGCGGGGCGGCCGGCCGGAGAGGGGCCGCTGCACCTGCCCGGCCGCGGGGAGAGGCCTTTCCTGCTGGGCCCGGTCCCGGGGTGGGCAGCTCCGCGGACGCTGTGCGCCTCTGTTGTAACGAACAATCATAAGCTTCTAGTGTCTCCTGAAGGCTCCTTTCATCTGCTTGCCGGAATCAGGGCTGGCATCGCCTGCGTTGTTAAGGAACTGTTTATGGCTCCCTTGAAAAAAGGGGGGTTTCGGGGCGCCTGGGGGGCTCAGTCGGTGAAGGGCCCGACTCTTGGTTTCTGCTCGGGTCATGATCTCAGTTTGGTGAGTTCGGCCGCGTCAGGGTGCGGGCTGAGGGCGCAGGGTCTGCTCGGGAATCTGTCTCTCCTACCTCCACCCCCCTCCCCTCTCTCTCTCAAAATAAGTAAAGAAACTTATATATATATATATAATACTGTAGCATCCATATGTTATTAACAAAGGAGGTTTTCTGCATTAATTCTGGATGGTGGTTGTTTGTGTCTCGAGTCTGAATCTCCCGAGGGGTCAGCCTGGCCGGCAGGTGGGCGGATGCGGGGTGACGCCTTTCTTTGTGCTCAGGCCGGTCCCTCAGGGAGGCTTCTGGTGTCTCCGGGAAGGGATGAGGCAGCTGAAAGAGGAACACTGGACTCAACTCTGGGTTTTGGTTTTCTTTCTTTCTTTCTTTTTTTTTTTTTTTTACAAATAGTTTATTGTCAAATTAGTTTCCACATAACACCCAGTGCTCATCCCCACAAGTGCTCCTCCTCCATGCCCATCCCCCCTCCCCCCTACATCCATCAGTCCTCAGTTTTTGTCAGCATTCAAGAGTCTCTCATGGGGCCTGGGTGGCTTAGTCGGTTAGCGTCTGACTTTCGCTTTCATGACCTCATGGGTCAGGCCCGGCCCCGCGTCGGGCTCGTTGACTGCCAGCTCGAGCTCTGGAGCCTGTTTCAGTCTGTCTCACTCCTCACCTCCTGCTCACACTGTCTCTCTCTCTCTCCTCTAGAAATAAATAAAACATTAAAAAAAAAAAAAAAGAACACTGTTACTGGACAGGCACATCCCTTCCCAGTCTTGCTCCCCATCTCACTTGACGTGCTCTACCCTCTTGGCTGGATTGCATCAGCCTTTAAAAAAAAAAAAAAAGAGTGTCTCATGGTTTGCCTCTCTCCTTCTCCCCTGCCATTTCCCCTCTTCTTCTCCCCCTTGGTCCTGTGTTAAGTTCCTCCTAATCCTCCTATACATGCAAACATGTGATATTTGTCCTTCTCTGTCTGACTTATTTCACTCAGCATAACACCCTCAAGGTCCATCCATGTTGCTACACATGGCCAGATTTCATTCTTGCTCATTGCCATGGAGTATTCCATGGTATAGATAAACCACATCTTCTTGATCCATTCATCTGTTGATGGACACCTAGGCTCTTTCCATGTTTTAGCTATTGTGGAGAGTGCTGCTATGCACATTGGGGTACATGTGCTCCTATGCATCAGCATTTCTGTATCCCTTGGGTAAATTCCTAGCAGTGCTATTGCTGGGTCCTAGGGGAGTTCTATTGTTAGTTTCCTGAGGAACCTCCACACTGTTTTCCAGAGGGGCTGTACCAGTTTACATTCCCACCAACAGTGTAGGAGGGTGCCCGTTTCTCCACATCCTTGCCAGCATCTCGTGTTCTCTGATTGGCTCATTTTAGCCACTCTGACTGGTGTGAGGTGGTATCTCAGTGTCGTTTTGATTTGTATTTCCCTGATGAGGAGGGATGCTGAAGCAAAGGAATCAAGAGCAAAAATAAACGATTGGGATCTCATCAAGATTAAAAGCTTCTGCACGGCAAAGGAAACAACCCACAAAACTAACAGGCAACCAACGGAATGGGAAAAGATAGTTGCAAACGACATATCAGATAAAGGGTTGATATCCAGAATCTATAAGGGTTTTGGTTTTCTAAACACCAACCTCAGCGGCTCTGAAAAAGCTCCTGAGTGGGGCCTTGCGTGGGGAGGCAGGTGTGGGGGAGGCACCTGGCCAGAGGCTTGGGGGGGTGAGGCAAGGGGGCCCGTGCACCTGGCTGGGGGGCGGTGGGGATGGGGGATGCCGAGGGGTCCAGCGCACCTGGCTGGGGGTGGGGGTGGGGATTGGGGGGGGTGCCGAGGGGGCTCGCGCAGCAGGACTGCTGAGGTGAGCCCCCACCCCACGCAGCAGCAGGGACAGATGACCCCTCGGCCCCCCCAACACCCAGAAGCTATGGAGGTCCCCTGGAACCCCACAGCACCTCAGAACAGTGCAGGGGTCCGGGTCTGCCAGTGAGGGGGTGAGGGCTCTGGGGGGCGATCAGGCAGAGCAGCGCATGGGCACATGCTCACACAGCCGCATTTACAGACGTCAGTTCTGGGCCCGGCAAAATAGGAGGCATCGCGGGTTCAAAAAATGTCGCAGATACAAAGATACATGAGACACTTTTCTCTTCTTTCCAGCTTTCTATTCCCTGCTCTAGACATCGAGCCCCTAGGAGGCCACATTTGAAGGCCCTAATGCTACTTGGTTGTTCTAAAAAAATACTGGTGTATTATAATATTATCACAAGTGTAGCATCTTTAGACCCAAAATATGGCATTCCTTTGCTTGTGACAATTTTTCAAAGTACTTTTTCTGTGAGAAGCTTCCCACTTTGCATAGGGTGCTGGGCCCAGAGCGACGGGATGCACCGAATATTTGCTGAAGCAAAAGAACTCCCTGCGTTTCTTTGAGATTTCCCAAGATTCAGCTTCCGTTTGAGAGGGAGGGGACTTGAAGCCATTGGATCCTATTGACAGTCATAATTTTCTGTTTGCAAGCAAGCACTCAGCAACAGAGTGACCTCTGAGGGTGAACATCTGAAGCCACAAAAAGTTGTGCCCTATACAAGGAAGGCGGAAACAGAGAGGAATAACCCGGCTCATTGCCTACACGTGAATGATGCTGATTTTGCACCATAAAAGAGTGCTCCGTGAAATTTTATTGCTTATGTTAGAGCCATACTAAGAATTGTATATTAAAGGATGAAAATAATTTGCTGAAATTCCACTTCTTCCCTTTAAAAAGTCACTGATTAGCAAAATTGTGAACAAATAGCTTTTCCAGCAAGTCAGCAGCAAGTGTATATAACCAAATTACTGTGGCAGTGGATCAAACATTCCCCCCAAATGGGATGCTTGGCCATAATAATATGAGTTATCCTAGAGGACACATGGATGGAATTTTCTGTAACGCTGGATGGGGCAGATCTTTCACGACAGACACGGCATACATCATGACAACCTTCAGAAGCGGAAAAGGAAAATATGGATAAATTTCACCTCCCATGAATCGGAAGCTTCTCCATGTCAAGAATACCATCAACAAATTTAAGATACCAACCACGGAATAACCATCCAATTAAAATATGAAGCCAATCTTCAACCTAGCAATTTCTCACTGCTAAGAAAAATATGTGCCACGTACTGGTGGAGGCTGATAGCTGGTTGTCCTCTGAAATTTATGTCCTTTCTTTCACTGTCATGGAATTCTAGGGGGGCCCATAGAACACTGGGTGGTGCCCCAGTCCTCGGCTCCTGCTGTTATATACTCTCCTCCCCTGGGGTGTGAGCAGGGCATTCACGGGTTTCTGACCGATGGAATACGGCAAAGGTAAGAGGCAATCCGTGATGGTGTGTATGTGCTTACGAACGTAAGGTTGTAACACCCATCTGGCTGGACTCTCTCTCTCTTTGGTTGGCTTTGAGGAAACCCCATAGGACCAGGGATCGGGGAGGCTTCCCGGAGTGGAAGGAAGCTTCTGATGCATAACCAGCAAGGAGCTGAAGCCTTCAGTCCTACAACTGACTTGCGCCAACAAGCAGAGTGAGTTTGGAGGTAGCTCCTACCCCCGCTGGTGTCCAGTTGGCTCAGGCCAACCCCTTACGTAATACTGTCAGGCATAATAGGAAGCAAACGCCCTGAATTTCAGTCTCCCTAAGCTCCGGCCCACGGAATGTGAACAAAAGATAGATAAGTGGCCATTAGGGAGACACAAACGGAAACCCACAGCGAGATACCACCTCAGACCCGGTAACACGGCTGCCATAAAAATACCGTAATAACGAGTGTTGGCGAGGATGTGGAGACATTGGCTCCCGCGCGCTCTGCCGGGGGGAACGCAAAATGGTGCAGCTGCTGTGGAAACAGTGTGGCAGTTCCTCAGGAAAACTGAACACACGTGCTCCAACGATCCCATTTCTGGGTGTATACCCAAAAGATTTGAAAAGGGGGCGTTAAAGAGGTATTTGTGGACCCACGTTCATAGCAGTGCGACTCATAATAGAAGGTAGAAGCAATCCAAGTGTCGACCAGCAGAGGAGTGGGTAAGCAACATGTGGAATATACAGACGATGGAATATCATTCAGCCTTAAAAGGGAACGAAATTCTTTTTTTAATTAATTAATTAATTTTTAAATTTACATCCCAGCGAGTTAGCATATGGTGCTATAATGATTTCAGGACTAGATTCCAGTGATTCATCCCCTATGTGTATAACACCCAGTGCTCATCCCAACAAGTGTCCTCCTTAATGCCCTGCACCCACATAGCCCACCCCCCACCCACAACCCCTCCAGCAGCCCTCAGTTTGTTCTCTATTTAAGAGTCTCTTACTTTTTGTTCCCCTCCCTATTTTTATAGTATTTTTGCTTCCCAAGTAAGGACATTCTGACGCCTGCTACAACATGGATGAAACCTTAGGACATTTTGCTCAGTGAAGTCAGCCAATCACAGAAGGACAGATATTGTGCAATTCCACTTACATGAGGTCCCGGGAGGGTCAGAAACTAGGACGGGAGGGGGCCTAGGGCTGGGGGAGGCGGAGTTAGTGTTTAATAGGGACAGTGTTTCAGTTTTGAAGGATTAAGAGTCCTGGAAACGGGTGGTGCTGATGGCCACACAGTGTGAATACACTTAGTGCCCCTGAACTGTACACAAGAAATGGCTAAGAGGGTAAATTTTGCCAAGTGTATTTTATTGCAGTAAAAGACAGAGAAAAAGCAGCTTGAAAATCAATGTGTAGGTAGCACAGTCCCAACGTATAAAAATATGTATGTTTCCTTGTATGTGTAAATAATTTCTTTTTTTAAAAAATGTTTATTATTGATAGAGAGAAAGAGAGAGAGAAGGCAAGCATGAGCAGGGGTGGGGGACAGAGGATCTGAAGCAGGCTCTGTGCTGACCGTACAGAGCCTAACATGGGGCTGGAACCTATGAGCCATGAGATCATGACCTGAGCTAAGGTCAGATGCTTATCCAACTGGGCCCTCAGGTACCCTTGTATATGTCGAGAATTTCTTTTTTTTATATATATATAATGTTTTATTTATTTCTAGGAGAGAGACAGAAAGAGAGTGACAGCATGAGCAGGGGAGGGTCAGAGAGAGAGGGAGTCACAGACTGAAACAGGCTCCAGGCTCTGAGCTGGAAGTCAGCACAGAGCCCGATGCGGGGCTCGAACCCACGAACCGTGAGATCACGACCTAAGCGAAAGTCGGACGCTTAACCGACTAAGCCACCCAGGCGCCCCATATGTAGAGAATTTCTGAAAGACCACACAGAAAACTGAACGTGGGGAGCCCTTCTCTGTCGTTGCACACCTTCCGGTGTGGTTTAGAATTTTAATTTGTGAAGAGCATGTCTTACTTTTTAAATTTAAAATTTAAATTTAAAATTTAAAACAAATCATTGGGGCACCTGAGTGGCTCAGTCGGTTAAGCGTCTGACTTTGGCTCAGGTCATGATCTCACAGCTCGTGCTGACCGCTCAGAGCCTGGACCCTGCTTCGGATTCTGTGTCTCCCTCTCTCTCTGCTCCTCCCCAGCTTGTACTCTGTCTCTTACTCTCTTTCAAAAATAAATAAACATTAAAAAAATTTTAAACAAATCATTGATAAGGAGCCTAGATTTCCTCTTGTACTGGCTCCTGACATTCCTCTGGGGACCGTCAGTGAGGATGGTGCTGTTTCCCCATGTCAGTTTCCGCTGAGATGTTCGGAGCTGTTTGGTTTTGGCTTCTTCTAGAAAACTCTTTTCCCCCCCAAAGGGTAATACTTAATTCTTCAAAGGCAGAACAGCCAGAGTACATTTAGAAATTTCATTGGGTTGTATTTGAATGATTTGAATTAATAAGTAAAATAGTTATTAAAGGTTCCTGTGGGCTTTCTACAACATCCAACAGAGCCACAATCTAGAAGGCGTTTGGCAAAAAATACACAGAATTCCTCCTTTGTAGAAACGGTGTCTTCTACCTCTTCTGTGCCTCCCATGGCATCCAGTAAATTCTATGCAATATTAAGTAAAAGCTTAATCAATCCATGGTGGGCAGAAACAATTTTCAGGGCCAGTGTCGCCTGGAACAGATCATGTGATCAGTTCATTTCGACTACGGTGACCTTTTTCTTTTTTTTAATGTTTTTTATTTATTTCAAGGAGAGAGAGAGACAGCGTGAGCAGGGGAAGGTCAGAGAGAGAGGGAGTCACAGACTGAAACAGGCTCCAGGCTCCGAGCTGGCAGTCAGCACAGAGCCCGACGCGGGGCTCGAACCCACGAACCGCGAGATCATGACCTAAGCGAAAGTCGGACGCTTAACCGACTAAGCCACCCAGGCGCCCCATCGACTACGGTGACCTTTTAATCACCAACCACATAGTTAAAAAATAGTTAAAGTACCCAGTGAGGCAAAAGGAATGTTGAACAAGACATTATTTACCCTCAGGGGAAAAAAGAATTCGCAGAAGTGTGTTTTCATCTCCTGGAATAGGTCCACATGAAAAGATTTGGGGGTGGATGCACTTAACAAATCCGAAGAAGCATCGAGGAGGTGAAGGGGAGACGGGCTAGCCGGGTGTAGAGTGGCTCCCACGGTCCATAAGGGAAGTAAGGAAAGACGCAGTTAAGCCCGGACACGTTCACGATCACCTTCTTTGACCTACTTGGCATGCAGATTTGTTGTTTTCAATACAGGCAAAATGCATTTACGTTTTAACAGCGTTCTTAGAATTTTTTATTCTAAATTTTAGCTTAAAATTAGCTTAAACCGTTCATTTATTTAAAAGCAGTAATAATTTACTCCACTGCTCCACAGCGGAGCGTTTTTTAATTTTTTTTTTTTTATTTCTAAGAGAGAGAGAGAGACAGCGTGAGCAGGGGATGGTCAGAGAGAGAGGGAGTCACTGACTGAAACAGGCTCCAGGTTCTGAGCTGTCAGCACAGAGCCCGACGCGGGGCCCGAACCCACGAACCGCGAGCTCATGCCCTGAGCTGACGTCGGACGCTTAACCGACTAAGCCACCCAGGCGCCCCATCCACAGCTGAGCGTTCAAGGCAGGGTTTCTCAACCTGAGGCCACTGACATTTCAGCCATATACTCCCTCGCTGGCAGGGGTCGCCCTGCCCACGGTAGGGTGTCGAGCACCATGCTGGCCTCCCCCCATGGGTGCCAGCAACACCCCTACCCAGGGGTGCCAACCAAAAATGTCTCCAGACACTGCCACGTGTCCTTTGGGGGCCAGATCGTCCCTGTTGAGAACCAGTGCTCAGAGAGGGAGGCCGGAGTGAGGGCAGGGGGGAGGGCACCGCGCACCGCAGCCACCCACCCACCTGCGGGTGTCCCTGCTCCAACCCCGCCCACAGGCTCCCGCCTTGCCCTGAGAGAGCCCGCCCCCGCCCCCTTGT